>VYZQ01061763.1:0-10496 GCA_013400655.1 Mystacornis crossleyi | reverse complement strand
CTTTAGATTTTTTTTTTTTCCCAGGTTTTCTCTCTATAGCAAGGGGGGTTTATCCCAGAGATAGATGAAGAGAACTTTTGTTTTCCTGGAATTGCTCGTCCTTGTACCCCAGTAGCTAAAAGTGAACCCTCGAACACAGTTGTGGAAAAGCTGTAATCGAGGAAAGGGACTCTCACATGCCAACAGAAACCTATCCCAGGCAGATGCTGTGAGAAGACTGTTCTTGTGGAAAGGTTCCATAGCAAGAGCAAAAGAGACTCCTCTCCCTAAATGGACCGCTATAGAGCGGTAAACTGACTGAAATGATTTTAAGTTTGTGTCTTTATACTGGGTAAATGGGGAGGTGCTGGAGGGAAAAAAAGGGGGTTATTTTGCTTTAATTCCTTTTTATTTCATTTTACTTTTAGTTGTAGCAATAAACTTCTTTATATTCTTTAAAGTTTGGTGCCTGCTTTGTATTCCTCCCTGTTCTTATCTCACAGAAAGGGAAAATGCGAACTAAACCACAACAATGTTTCTGCAGTAAGCTTTTATAATTCTAGATAATGAATGTCAGGATCAACTACCATATGCCTATTTCTTCAGAGACAGTATCGTTGTTTTTAAGCTATGAAGAGGGAGAAAAATAGTTGTAAGATTATTTAAATACCTCAACTTATTTGAAACTTTGGGGTAAAACCTTTTTTCAGGTTAAGTTGCAAGAAGCAGCAAAACAAAAATAATTTTGAAGCAGGATAGACTTGGGTGCACCAATCAAAATGCTTCTGATTCATCCTATACATGATGAGAGGTAAGATTTACCTGTTAAAACACTCTTTAACTGCATTTTAGTGTTTCTGCCAACACAGCTTCCAATGTTTGGTCTTCTTTGTGCATGAGATGGCTCTAAGTCATGATTTTCTCTTTACCACCCTAGTTAGCTTTGAGCAAAACTAGGTGTCAAACTCGATCAAGTTCAAACTCATTCTCATTGGTTTTGATTGTAACATCCACAACTGAAACTTAGAATCCCTCTGAGAGTAGCGTCTGCTTCAGATTCCCCATTATCCTATTGGTACCATGTTAGTTGAGAAGTAATCTGTGGATTGAGCATTCGGTATTTAGAGCCGTTTGGTCCACTTAGATCCTCTCCATCTTTGTCTGAGTGGAAGCTTAGATCAAGTGATGAAATCAAGCACTCTACATCAGGAAAAATGAATAATGTTGATATTTCTGTGAAATATTAAAGAAATGTAACTTAGCAGAATAGAATCAGACTCCCACGGAAATCATCTACACATCTTGTGTCAATGTCATTCTTGATATGATTACATATCTCACCACTGGTGGGAAGACCATTAAGCTTCCTGACACTTACTGCAGTGTTTTCCTTTCCTGCTGCTAGATAGCTCCTCCCAGTGCACATCCTGAATTTGTCTTATGGAATTTTGGACTGTATTAGTCACCCAGAATGGATTTTCCTTTTTTTGTAGTAGCCTTCTGTATGTTTGACAGCTCATCGACTCTGCTCTTTCCCTCCCACCCTCCTACCTTTTATTGAATCTTTTATTGAATCTTTAATTGAATCTTTCTTACAAGGTTGTGTTTTGAGAATCTCTTTTCCTTTTTCCCTCTTATATTTTGTGGTTCCTGAGTTGAAGTTTAGGCATAGGGCTACCACTTCACTCAGCACTCAGCACTCATATAGCAGCAGCTGACAGGAACTGGGAGATGGCTTCCTATGTCTTGAAAATTGCTTTATATATCTGTTCCCCGGTATCATATTTACCTTTTTTCTTCCAAACAACATGACACTGTTAGCATGGCTTTTGAGGCACTATAAACCCCAAAGCATTGAAAAAGAAGCCCCACCTAATGAGCTACTCTTCCTATTCTTGTTATGCAGTTATGCAGGTAATTATTCTTACTTAACTGTATATCCTCTTGGACTCACATCCTATGTTTTTTTAGGTAATTTCTTCAACTGGCAGGATCACTTCAGATCCTAATCCTGTCCTCCAAGGAATTCACAGTTCCTCTTAGCTCCATGCCACTTGGATATTTAATAAGCACATTCCTGTAATATATATTGACTATTAAAAAAAAAAGATTTTCCATTGTTGTAAATTATTGCTGACCTACCTATTCATATGAATACTGCTGGGTATTTTCTCTAATTGTTGGAATTTCACTAAATAAAAAAATGCTACTAAACAGGATTTATTGTGGGTGGCATATTAGTCTAGAATTTCAGAAGACCTGAAATATAAGTTCAGATTTTGCATCAAGTTTTTTAAAAAGTACTCTATAACAGATTCTTAAATGGGGTAGTATTTTAGTTCCATTTTCCTTCAACTGTCATTACCTGAGGAATTCAAAATTTAAATTTGTTTGAGCTGAATCTTCTTCTTTTCCAGTTTCCAAATGGACATCAGTTTCTTTGCATGGAAACTAGAAGTAATAATTCCTATCCTCCACAAAGAACCATTTTAGGCATTTGCAGTATTGCAGTTTCAGCAGGGATTTTGCTATTACATGTAATATGGTAGAGGAGCAATAACTGTTACTAGACAACACTGTAAAAATTCTTCCTGCATTTTGCTGATTATTCTTTCCAAAACAACAGCCTATCCATGAGTTATGATCCACTTCTCTGAGTGAATGCTGCTATTTGTTTTAGAAATCTACATCTATTTAAAACGAGCCTCAGCTCAGTTTGATTTACAGAGCATTTAAGCCCCAAAGGATGCACAGTCAATGCATTCCATTAAAGTACAGATACACAAATCTACTGACAATGGCCAGAATTTGCTTATTGCCTGCTACATTTACAGCACAGGTCTGGGCATTTGGGCCTTTGGTTTCTGCTACTGACTCTGTGTGACTGTCAGTAAATTATTTAACCTTTCTGTACTCAAGTTCCCTTAGCTGGACATTTTACCAGCCTCAGAGGGGTATTACAAAATTGAACTAAGAACTGGCCTTTTGAGCTCCTCAGATAAAAAGTGTTGTGTAAGTGCCAAGCAGTACCGAAAATCTGGAGGGACCGTGCTGACATTTAGGATGTGGTTCTCATTTTCCTTACTGTTGAGCTTCACTAGCTTCAGCAGTTATTTCTGCTATTCATTTGCAAACAAGAATCACATTCTTTGTATTTTAAGGGGCAAGGAAGAACTGTTCTTCCAACAGACCCATTCTGTCAGAGGGTAAAAAATGGGCAAACGTTTTCTATTTGGTTTCCCAGCGGGGAAGAAGCAGTTGTAACAAAGTATACACATATTCCAAACCTATTCCTGTTTAATTTAAAAATTAATATACTTCTTGAAGCAGAGCTGGATCAGCAAGGTCAAGGGCAGGCCCTTCATTTTGAATACCAATACCTTTACTCCTCTGCATTACCTTCGGCACAGGAACGATCTGCTAGAAGTAGATGCTGAGGGCCAATTTAGCTACACTTTCATTTGACTCCTCTTGCTTTCTGCAGGGCACTGAGCAGCAGAAGTGAAGGGCATGGCAGGCTGCTGTCCTTCATGGTCCACGCTCTCATGGAGAGCTCTTTGGGAGCCATGCTCAGGAAGAGATTACCCCTTGGCAACACTTGCAACATTATCAGTTACAGCAAGTCAAGGCCTCATTTGAAATAAAATTACAGTATTTTTTTCTTCCAAGATCATATGTTTATTAACTTCAGTCTCCTAGTAAGGTTTCACTTCTCATCTTCCACACCAGGCTAAAGGTACTTTCTCTTTTAAGCTCTTTGTGATTCTTTTTATGTAGTTTCTCCCATCTTCTTTTACCTGTATGCAAATACCTTTTAACTTTCTCCTGTGGTATTGTCCAACCACATCCTAGAAGAATATAAACAAACATTTATAACAAGATTTGCTGACAGATTGCATGGATGTTTGGTTTAGTTGCCTTTTTTTTTTTTAATACAAAGTTTGGGAAACAGTGTGTCATCTTCATTCCTCAGAAACTTTTGGATAAATTTGTATTATTTTTAATTTTATATTATTTTTTCTTTTTTTTTAATTGAGGGAAAAGACCTATAAACATGAAACCTGAGATCTTATTCAGCAAATCAGGAAATACTTGAATGTTAGCATTATAATCGCCAAATTTGACAGTGGTTTGTTCTTCTCAAAGACTCCCCTAGTCAGCTCAAGAGGGGCTGACTTTTTCTTTCACTCTTTACAGCGAACGCTTGTTAGCGTTTTTTCAGTCATACCTCTGAAAGCTATAGTGTTTCTGCCTTACACATCATCACAAAAATACTGTTGTCTATATCCATCTAGGTCATAAGTCACTTAACTTCTTTAGAAATGTATGTGATCCTGAACATGTTACTGGAATTCAGAAACAAGAATAGCACCAACATGCCTTCTTGTGTAACAGTGATGAAAGAAGCTCAGGGTGGGGAAGTAGACAAATGTTTCTATCAATTAGAGAGGAATTTTTCAATAACTTACATTCTGTTTTGTTCTGATGCTTTGTGTGTGTTATTTGATCCATGCCAGTGCCATTTCCTGTAGCAACTGAAATGCAAGATTGATTGGATCAAGGCTAATAATATCCTCATTTATATAAGCATATACTCAGCATTGTTCAGTGTCATTTTTAAATGGTTCTGAGCCAAACCAGGAGTTTTTAAAGGCAATAAAATACATGGCTTTCCTAAAGAATGCAGTCCTTTCGAAAGAGTTGACCAAAAATTAATTAATTTATTTTGTTGACAATGAATTCTAAACAAAGATCTCAAACCAATTATTTTTGGGAGCTGACATTCAGATACTCAGAGACATTAGCATTGACAAAGAGCTAAAACTTAGTGAATTGAAATTACAAAATAGTGGAAATTTTCTCTTCTTCTCCACAGCTCCCAATAGACCAATCACAGTTTTTTCTCCATGATGCCATGTACCGTTTAACAAACTATGAAATAACTGCAGTATCCTTAAGAAACGGCAATAGCATACACAACTGATAATAATCACAAATGTCTCCACTGACAGCATTCTCTATATATATTCTTTATTACTGGAACAGAATCTAAGCAAATTTTTTTTTATATTGACTGTATTTTCTACCTGCTTACCATTAACTTCTATGTTTTTCTGTGTTAAATTCCCCTAATGTCGGATTTTTTTTTTTTTAAACACAGTACTTGCCACCAAAACATCAAAGTATTCTTACTTCATGTGGAAAATCTTCTTACTTCACATGAATACACACCAGTAAATTGAACTATAGAAGTATTCTCTTTGTCCCTGCAGATTGTGAGATTACCAGACAGGAAAAAAAAAAATGTATTAACTCATTTCAGCCCCATTTTTTTAACCTGACCCTTCAGATATATTTCTCACCTCAAAAACTGCTAATAAACGCAGCTAATGCCATTGCTTCAAATTAATTTACAGAGAGTCCTGGTTGAAAACTCTGGTTCATTTTTATCACATGGAGTACGAGTGACTTGATTAGTCTTCGATAAACCTTTTTAGGATTTAGAAAAGATGAGCTGAGTGATACAAAGGAAGAGCAGTTAAACAGCAGCTCAGATGGAGGAACAGTAACAGCCAGTATTAGAGGAGACTGACTGTGCAGGCTGCGAGAAGGGCTTATGAAACTGCATCCACTGCACTGATTCTCCCATCCACTGAGCTGTGATTAACACAGTTCCATATGAAGCTGGGGAAAAAAACAGGATTTAGTAATATCTGCAAAACATATTGTTCTGAAGGAAAAATAGTCTAGTTTGGCTGGTGGGTCTAGGGTAGGTGCCAAGACAGCTAAATCATCAGCTCTCAGGCACTCTTGGGAAAGAGTGTGGAAAGTCCCCTGATTTTATACAGTGTGTTAAAATAGTTCTTTTGTTTGCATCGTGTTAAGATTGCATAAGATACCATCTGTGCTGAGTTTTACATCTTGTGACAGGAATAATGACCATAATTGGTCTGTTATCAGCTACTTCTACTCATAAAAGAGATAGAAGGATGGGTACCACAGCAAAGCAGGCCTGGATGGGTGCCCAGTTTTGGGTCTTGCCTGCAAAGGTTCAAAAAATGCTGCAGGACTCTGCCAAGATTGGAGGCAAGAAGCAATTTTCTGTAAGAATTAGTTCAAACCTTTCTAATTCAAAAAGAATTAGAAAGACTTTGAGAATAGTAACACTCGTTTCACATGGTAAGAAGGCACAAATAATCACAGATAATGTACATATGAGGGCCCCAGGACTGGCTTTGACACCAAATGGCATGGAAGAACCTGTCCATACTGTTAAATTCTCTGATTCTCCAAAGCAGGTGTCTGCATCCAAACAGCCATTGGGAATGATCCCTGGCCAGTGTCAACTTCTGAACGGGGCCCAGGACTTTTTCAAGATGGGCTATCAGCCTTGGGCCAAAACTGTACCTGGAAACATTACAAGTTAACAGTGTGGATGACTGAGACACAGTGTCCAGGACTGTTCCTGGCCCTGCTGCGTTTATTGCTGTAGGTGTAGTCTCTGTGCTTAGGTATCTCTCTGCTTATGTGTCCTTCATGTGTGACAGATGAACCCCATCAATTTAAAATTTGATGTAGAGGTAGAAAGATTGACCACACCAGGTGCCACAAGGATGGCAGTGAAAACAGGTAAAACACAGAGTGCTTAAATGAGACAAAACCCACAGTATGAGTAACATCTCACATATATTCTAATATTCTCTCAGTCTTTCTTGTTTGGGCTTTTCCATTATTATTGGCTGTACTGCTAAGACTGTTCATGACTATTTGTCATTCAGAATGTTCTTTCACTGATGCCAGAAAAGTAATAAGTGAAAATCATACTCTTAGTGTGATTCACCCCCTCAAAAATTTGTTGCTACAAACATCTCACCTTGATTCTGCTTTTGAGTTCCTTGAGTACTTAGAAACTGAGTTCACCGAGCTGCAGCTAAGTCCACATACCAGTATGTAGAAATCGTGATGAGACACCACTACGAACCCCTGATGTTCCTTTTGCAGTTGTTTGTTCGGGTTTTCTGTTAGCTTAAACAGTTTAATTTCAGCAAATATCGTGCACATAGCTGAAAAGGGCAGGGTCACTTTAGTCAAAGCCTGCTTAGGACTGAGTAGAAAGCTACATTCACAGGGCAGTGGTATAAGGAAGAAACAGGCAGAACTGTGGGAGAGGGATCAGGTGACTGGGTGATAGGATATTACTACCTTATGTAAAGCCTTATATAAAGCCTTATGTATAAGCTTTTATTGGTACTGGTCACTTTTGCTTAAAATGAGACTGTCCTTGAAAAGTTAGCCCACATTACTTAGTGTTTCAAAGCTGTATGAAAACACTGGCGGGGAGTTGTATCAGGGAACACTTTTCCAAATAACCTTTGTGCTGGCAGGCGGGTGGTGCTGGAGCTCCAAGTATTGCAGAGAAGTGGAGGCTGCCCAGGCACTATGGCCTGCCTCCTCTAAGCCTATGAGCAACCCCAACAGCGAAAGTGAAGTGCACTATTCGAGAGACAAATGTGTGTTCCGTGCCAATGCAGGCAGGAATCCTTCTGTTGTAGGTAATTCCGTGTAATTCCCAGACTAAAGCAGTGTCTGTTCCATCTCAGTTCTGAATCCTTATACTTCTACTGGCACTCTTTTCCAGATGGGAGACAGAGGAACAGGAAGCCCACGATTTGTCTGAGTAGTATGGACCATCTGTACCAAAACAGGAAATGAACTGGGTCTCCAGAGCTCCAGAACAAGGCTGTCATCAGAGAGTCATCTATTTTCCCTGTGCCACTATGCTTCTTGTGAAATAAAATGCCTTTCTCTGCTCCCCTGGGAATCTGATTCTGTGTACTGAATAAATAAAACAGTGAAAGCAGGAACAGGAATAATTTTCTTTCCCTTTTAAGAGTCTGCAGGCTAATTTATTCTGTGTTCGTATTTCCATTTTCTCTATCGACCTTGCACATTTTCGGTATTTTCATCCATGTTTGAAACACACTGTCTGTTTCACATGTCATTCTCTCTTAACAACATAATACTTGACATAATCTGCCCTCTGGATCCTTTCTGTGGTGTAATTATATTATCTTTGTTGTTATTGATTTCTGTTGCTAGGGGATGAGGTCGTGTCACTTCTGGACGGCTCTTCTTTGCAGTTCAGCTGTATACTTTTAACTCTTAAAGATTTTCCTCCTGAGAACACTGAGTGCCAAGTTTTTGAAGTCCTAAAAAATGCCAGCAATCCCAGAGGATGATTTTATCTGAGAAAAGATTGCAAGATTTAATTATAAAATAGGAAAACAGATACCAATTGGGAGATTCTGATCTTAGCTGTTATTTTCTGAGAGCAGAATTTGGCCAATGAACTTTGATTTATTTCTTCAGCCCTGCAATGTTATTTTTCACCAGTTTGAATGCTTCCAAGTATTATAGGATTTCTTTATCAGTTGCACACTTCCAATTGAATTTTTTTTTGAAGGGGGCATGTCCTTTTGAAATACTTAAACTACTTTTGCTCTTCACTGAGTTTCTGCTTTTTTGTTGGACCTACATTCGCTTTTCCTTGCAAAACAGAAATTTGGTTCCACATGATTAAAGGACTGATGCAGAGTTTTAAAGATTTGAATAATAGTTGAAACCAAAGGGAAGGTTGAAATAGCTGAAGGAGGCTTTTTAAAGCAAAATTGCTACTTTCAGTATAAGCTGGGATTTATTTTTGTCTTCTTGTCTGGTTCATTGGTTTCTTAAGGCAACTTCAGACTATGCTGTGCTGTGCTCCTGGGTGAGACTTTCATATGCTCTTGGGATAAAACCTATGGCTTCAGACTTCCCAATTAATCTCTCACAATCTCACTGCAGCATTTTCCTATGTACTTTGACTTCTGCCTGCCTCTCTGGGAGCCCGCAGTACCACCCAAGGATTTTGGAAGTTGGCAGCTCAGCTACTTTAGCCTACAAATGGGGGCTTGCTTATCTGTGATGTGCCAGGTAGGTGAAGATAGGCTATGCCAGACCTTTGTCCCTGGTCTACTTCAGCCTGTTCTGGGCTTTGCAGCTGGGTAAGCTGCTGAGCCCCAGCTGATGAGTTTTGTGGTTGGACAGATCTGCCATAACATCATGGCAGACTGCAGATACCTAAAATTGTTCATCTGACAGCTTCAGAAAATATTGAGATATACTAGCAGACTATTTTAGAGAGGTTTTAACTCACTATTTGACTGTATTTTGTCTATTGTTTTTGCATAAGGCTGCCAGATTTCACCCAGTATGCAGTAATTTTAACATCTGAGACTCTGTAACTAAAAACAACTAATTTGCTATGTGGCAGAAGGTGGAAGATTCTATTTCTAAACTTTTATTTCTGTTTGACCTTAAAATTTGGGTGTTACAGAGGTGTCTCTTGGAGAGGTTCTCAGAATTATGTTGTCTTGTACAAAGTAAATGTCCATCTTGCAATGAATCTTGTATCAGAATCTAAAGCTATACTGAGGTCTGTATCTGTGTTCCTGGCTGGCACAGGGAAATATGTGTCTCTTCCCTTTACCTAAGACCACTTTTCTTGTAAGAAATATCCTTGTGCTTTCATTATTAATATGTTTTTCAGCCTGCTCTTCTCACTTTGGTAATGAACATGCAGGTGAAAACAGCAAATATATCTGCCATTAAATGGCATACTGCAACAGAGAGTAGTTTCAGGAAGTGACTTTAAACTTTTAAACTCAAAGTGTTTGCACCAGATGGTTTTTCTTTTTCTAACCTAGCCTGAAGTGTGTCCTAAGCTGAGTGCACTTGTGCTAAGGCAAAATGCACTACTTCCAGCTTGTGTGGTTCTTGAATGCATCACGAGCATTGTGTCCTTCAGTGCAGAGTCCCACGCTGTACATACACTCACGCACATGCACACACTGCCTTCCTGTAAAGAGGCACTGTTTCTGCAGTGAGTCACAGCATGGCCCAGGCTGGAAAGCTGGGTAAGAATGACAAGGTTGAGTACATGAAGGATAAGTGTATGAACAGCATCGCTTCATTGCCAGCAACCCAGAAACAACAAGTCAAATGGATACACTCTTCTTTTGCGCCACCCCCACCCTTTGCTGTCCCAAAATCCTTTCTGTCTGTCTGCTTTATGTGGTGTAGACCTCATGTTATCGAGGGATTTATGCAACAAATTCGCCAAACACCATTGCTTAATCCAATTGACAATTTTATTAATTACAGCAAGCGTAGCGATAAGGCAATGCAGCGCTGGGCGACAGGGGAATCACCGTTCCGCCAACTGCCGCGCCCACCAAGGCTTCAGTTCTTCTATTTATACAGTTCAGTTTCCGGCGTACATGACTTTTCTTGGTTAGTACTCTGCGCATGTGTGTCCTTGTTGCTGAGGCTCTCCTTTCTTCTGCCACGTTTCAAATACGCCGTCATTGACTTCCTGAAAAATATTGCTTACAAGCGCAAGTTATGCAAGACTATATTTGGCAAGCAATTCTCTTTATCCCCCTTTCTAGATTTAATGAACGAACATCTCTGTAACA
>VYZQ01061762.1:14881-26518 GCA_013400655.1 Mystacornis crossleyi | reverse complement strand
GGGGGCACCTCTTCACCAAAACACTTAATGCTCTTAAGTTTTTGATTGTTCTGTCATGACAATGTGCCATGGCAATTTTCTCTTGGATGACTCTTTCTCTCTGGAAAAGTGGAGCAGAGCATTTGAGGGAATTCTCCACCCTAGTTGCAAGGAAATTATTTCTCTGGTATCTGTGCAGCTCTGCCTCCACATGCTGTTGAAAGTTGCTGGTTTTCAGTTGATCTTTCCTAGGAACCTGACAAAGAAGAATGTGGTGCTGATGATTTGAGTTGTTCACTGTCCACTGATGAGTGCAGTGGAAATAAAAGTGTCTGGGCTGGACCTGCTGTGATCTGCTTTCACCAGGGTTCACAGTCACTCATGCCTCTGTGGGGCGGTGGAGGTGCCATGGAGCTGCTGGAACACATCAATGCAAATTCCCAAGCTGCTTATGGAGTCTCCAGGTGCTGCTCAGGGCTTGGAAGATTCCAACTCCAGTTTTATCCCAGTGCTAACAACCCACCACACGTTTGTGTGAGCTTGTGTGACTGCAGAAGGTCAGGGGAGGACCCTGAAAGCAATTCAGCTGTTTCTTTCTCCAAACTGCGTCTGGGAGGTAACATTGCCTGAGATAAATTCTTGTGCAAAGGGCTAGATTATTTGGTGCATTTCTTTGAAAGCTGTGTGTGTGTGTGGTGGAGCTGCACAACTTCTGGGCTGTGCCACTGAGAGAACTGAATGCTCAGTAGAGGCCGGCACTAACCAGGAACCAGCAGCTCCTCATCCTGGGTGAGAATTGGCACAAATGAAACTATTTGTGTCCATGTGGATGTAAGGTCTGCACCAGGCTGGCAGTGTCTGTGCCAGGACAAGCAGGACACAAACACTGTCATGCTCCTGTGGGGACTACAAAGCTTGAGGGGAAAAGCCTTCCTGGTCTCTCTATCAAGCATGGAGTAGCTTTCTTGCTGCCTGCTGGGATGGTTGTGGTATGGTACCTTCAAGGCCTGCAGGACTCCCTGTCTGGATTGGGAGTTAAAGGAAAACACACTTGAGCTTCCAGCACCATCTCTAGAAACTTGCTTATGCGCAGCATTTGTCCCCAGATTTCTCAGCTTCTATCCAGCCTGTGAAGTGTCAGAATACTGGAGAGCGCTCCCATTTTTACAAATAGGGAACAGAAATATTCATTTGTTTCTAAAATGTCCCCTCATGAGGTGCTCAAGATGGGCAGGAGCTTTTTGGCTGTTAGACCATCAGCCCAGCCGTAATCAGCATGTTTTATGTTTCTCCATGGGCTCCTGGCCACCTGCATAATGTCCATCTGCTGAACTGGGCGGGATGCCTACCTGCACTGCCATCCAGATCACTGGAATGGGGCATGGGTTTTCCAGAAGGTGATGATGTTCCTGAAGGACAGTTAGCAGTAGGGTGACAAATGCTGCTGTCCCTTCTGCATGGAGTCCCTCCCATGCACCTCTCTCATGGCTCATGTTCCCTTCTTGTTATTTTAAGGCATTTGGGGAGATTATCCAGAATAATTCCAAATGTGTTGTGGCAATGATAGCAAATGAATATTCAAAGACAGTCTCTGGCCATCTGAGACTGAGGGACTTTAATGTGTTCACCCTGAGCTGTGTGGGTTTTTTCTAAGAATGGTAAATTTGCTGGAAAATGCAGGTTTAGAATAACCACAACTATTTGCCCTCTAAAGTAAAATTTGTGGACTAAATCTAAGTGGGAAAGGACATGTTGCTTCAGGAGTGACAGTGAACGTGTCTGGCCTTTCCTCAGCCAAGGTGCAAGGACCCCACAACATCCAGCCATTTGCTCAACACCCCTTTAGTGTGGAAGTTTGAGCCTGCAATGCCCAGTGAATGACCCAGATTATGGGGACTGAAAGCCTGCTGTTGGTCTTAGGATCTTTCAAAAGTGATTAGGGATATTAGAACAATGTTTGGGTACTGGGGGTCTGAGCACTTAGGTGAATATTGAAAGTATTATGCTTGAGATTTCTTTTTTAATTTGTTTTTTTTCCCCTCAGTGACAGTGTCCTGATGGAAACAGAATAAGCTTGGTAGGATGGAGCCAACTCCTGTACCTGATAATCTGCAGGTTGTCCTGCTACTCCTTGGGAAGAGAGGATGGTAAAGCTTATTTTGGGGAACAGTCATAGGTCTGATAGTGATGGAGGGAGAGGCCCACATGAAGAGGTACAGGCAGACAGTGAATTTCTGCCAGGGCACCTTGGTCTTGGCTGGCCTTCTACACTCAGTTGTGTCTTGGCTGTTTCCACAGAAAAGAATGCCAAATGCAATAAGTTATGAAATTACTGGGTTTTGGTTTGTCGGTTGGGGTTGAATTGATGTCTTGCTTGGAAGCCAGTGGCTCTGTCTCCATTAGCAAATATTACCATGCAGTAGGAGCAGATCTCCAGAGCAAAGAAGCAGTGAAGACCCCAGACAGACTTCATATTTCAAACCAGCTTCATTCTAATACCACATGCAGGAAGTTTTGCAAGAACCTTGTAGCAAATCAGGAGACCAAATATTATGTATTTAAAATGTCAACAAAACCTTTCAATTTATCAAGAATATTTCAAGGAAGGGTTTTGCCAAAACAAAGACTTCAAAAAGACCTGGCATATATTGTGAGACATTTCAGTGCTGTTGAAGCTGTTTGGGTTTTTTTGTTTTCAATCGTTTCAGCTGAAATTTTGTTTGATGGTTCTTGAGGTCATCTGGCATTCTATTTAAACCTGTTTGTGTAATTCTTGTTAATTTCAAATTGGTTTATACATACAATTGATCTCTTTATAACCATTTAAAAACATATTATTATACCTATTTCTGCCTGCACAAGAGAAAGGAAAAAAAATCCAGTACTGCTGAGTTAACTTTCTTGTTCTGACTCTTCTGATGTGTGACTAGGGAATTAGTCATGACACATATGCCTTGGCTGCAGGAAACAGGGAGAGGAGGCAGCAACAAGGGCAAGATGGGCATTTGGGAGCTGAGGAAAAAATTAGGCATCACATACAGGGGAGCAGCCCAGCTGCAGTGAAAGGAGTGTGTGAGGCTTCTGCAGAAGTTGTTTTTAGTGTAGTAAGCTTTGCACTCTGAAGGCTTTGGATATTGTCAAGTGATAAAGGTGGGGAGGAAACATATGGCAAGGAAAGTTTATAGTCCAGGATACTGGTTATGGAGTTTGTCAGTCAAACATCAAGAATAAAACAGCCATCAGCAAGTAACTATTGACAATTAAACAAATTGTAATCTGCTATTTTCATATCAGAGAAATAATCTGTACATATACCTTGCCCTCCTAATCTAACTTGGGTTCTTATTTCAGTCTGCCTTTAAGAAACAAGAACACAGATTTGAAAATTTCTTTCACAAATTCCCATACCTGAAAAATCTAAGTTAATTTTCGGACAAATGAAAAATATTGCTAAAAAAGATTGAGTGTTATGGAATATTGTCAGTGTTCTTTTGGGTTTTCTTAAAAAGATGAAATCAGAAAGGTTTTGGAGTTAGCAGGATACCAGATAGTTTTCAACTGTCCATTGAGGAGCCTGTTTTCAAAAGAGAGGCAATGTCTCAGACAGCCAGAAGTTTGTGTGGACTTCCTCTGGACTCAGAAAAGGTGTGCAGGGAATTGTAACTATACATATGAAGAGCAGCCCTTATGTGGATTATGAAACATCTGGGAAAACCTATGTGTGACCAACTCATTTTTCCTTGTGATTTTCCAGGTTCCAGAATCTACTGTGGTCCCGAAAAGCCTTTGTGGACAGCGTGAAAGTCTATAACCACAGCTACATCTACATGCCAGCCTTCTCAATGAAAACAGGGACAGGACCCTCCCTCCGTGTCTACTACACCCTGGAGGATTTTGGTGCCAAGCAGGCAGTCCTTTTTGCCAATCCCAACTTCCTGCGGGACATCAGCAAGTTCTGGAAGAGCAAAGGTATTCATGCCAAACGCCTTTCCACGGGACTTTTCCTGGTCAGCGCTGCCCTTGGGCTGTGTGAGGAAGTAACAATTTATGGCTTCTGGCCGTTCTCAGTGGACCTGCATGGAAAGTTTATCAGCCATCATTACTATGACAATGTCCTGCCTGACTCCGGATTCCACGCCATGCCGGAGGAATTTCTACAACTTTGGTTTCTTCATAAAAGTGGTGTACTGAGAATGCAGCTAGAGCCATGTGAGGACCCTCTAACCCAGCCTTCAGCCTGAGGATCATAGGAGTTGATTTGGGAGATCCAATAGTTTTTAATTTACATGCTTTCCAACAGAGAGTTCTGTTTTATGTTGGTTGTTTTTAAAGGAATCTGCATGGACCATAAAGATACTACTTGAACGCCAAATGGAATATGTCATTATTGTTTAGTGCTTTATTGAACTTGGAGAGGACGAAATGTATCTTTCAATCAAGTCCATTCAGCAGCAGTGGGAAAACAACATCAGAAGCAGCACAGCTGAATTTTCAGGGGACATTTTTAAGTGACAAGTGTTAAAGGGCATTAAGGCTCAGAGAATCCCCGGGCCACTCACAAGCTTTTGCTGACAGTGCCAAATATGACTATCTGTTCAAAATTCCATTTCATTCCAGATCAGCATCCTGTAGAACTTTACTTTTTCTTTGCTTTTTTCCTCTGTTTGAGTGTGTGTGTGTGTGTGTGTGTAGGACAGCATGTGTGTGTCACTGACTCTTTGTTTCTTTTCCTTCTATTCGTTTTTTGTTTTGGTTTGTTTTTTTTTTTCTTTTTTTTTTACCTGCCCCCTTCCCCCCAGTGGAAGGAAAAGGAAAGGCTTAAAAGCCGAAGGAGCTGAGTACCACCAGCTCTTCTGAAGACTCTTGGGAGAGTGAAGGTGCTAAGAATCTGATTAGAATGTCATAGGAATGCCTTGCTACTGGGGATGGATAGACCTATGCGTTGTAGGTTTTATTAGGATAGTTCAGGTCATTGCACTTACAGCTATGCCAGTGCTGTAGTGTGGGCAAGAGCTGGTTAAGGCAAATTGGTCTGAAAAGAAAACATGTTACAAAACCAGTAGTGAAGTGCAGCCTGATTTCAGTGCCCGCTGCAAGATTTCCACAGTGACTTTCATAGCAGGGATGGTTCCTGACCTGTTTTGCTGTTCAGCCTTAGGGATTAATTCTGTATTCATTTGGACTCCAGATGTTCATGGACTGTTGAGGGCATTTGAGGGGTTCAGTGGAACGCAGAATGAGGTTCTTCATGTGCTTATAGCAGGAAAATTGCAGAAATGAATGTGTCATTTAAAATGAGTCAAAGCTTGGAAAATCATTTCTCTGCGTGTGACTTGCTCTTTTGCTTGGATTGTAACGTTAGCCTTAAAGACTTGTACTTCTCACATGAAATTGTCTCTACTTAAAGAGAGTCTGGGAAATAAAACAGCCTTTGGAAGCACTGAAAAGCTGCACAGCCAGCAAGGAAAAGGAAAAAAGAGAAGGGCATGCCTTATGTAAGACAGCTCTGCTCTCAGTGGTGAATTCTCTCAATGTGCACAGTGCCTGAAGGACTGTTTTATTTTGGGTTATTACTTGGGCAGCAGATGGTCCTCTCACCGTGGAAATGAGAAATCTTTTTGTTTGTTTGCTTTGGTTTAGCACTGGAGGACAAGAGGAGAATCCCAGCTCAGTCTGCAGTGCAATTTCAGCTGCAAGATGTTATCACCATTAACTTGGAAAATTCAGACCAGTGTTCTCTTTCATATTATCTTATTAGTGAAAATCTAGTCAAGGTGTTGGAACAACAAAACTGTCATCAGCTTTCCACAACAACTTCTTGTGCTGTTCTAGCTCCAGAGTTCTAGTATTTTGGGGGATGCATCTTCTCATGTGTTGATAAGGTCTCTCCTTGTAGACTACCAGCTGCAAGTTCTATAGATATAATTAATTTTTAAAAAAAACAAAAATCCATGTCTCTTCTTTAAATATGAAAGAATAATTTGACTGTCTGTGTAGGACACTGGGGAAAAAATAGTCCTGTTTTTCTTTTTAAACCTATGTTTCATAATAAAAATTTTCTTTTGGAATATGGATATTCCAAGCATAAAGTGGGCAGTGTTTCATAGGATTACAGGGTGATGTGGAGATTTTGGAGTGTTCTAGTTACTGTTCTGATAAAATCTCAGTGTACCTCATAGCCCATGTTATCTTTGTCCATGTTTTTGTTAAGAGCACAGTCAGCACACTGATGGAACATCACTTGATAATTCATTCCGTTTCATTGGTGCATTATCTATGATGTGGGGACTCAGTGAGGAAAGATTTGAAAGTAAAATATTTTCCTTGCTGCTTGTTATGGCAGAATTTGAGCTGCCTTTCTTGGAGACGAAGAGGTGCCTGTATGGTTTTTATTGGGTGCATCAAATTTGCCCTTTTTAGTGCTTTTTAGGTTACATTATCTGTGAAAACAACGGTTGGAATATGATGTGCTAAAATGGCACTTCAGCAGGATGCCAGCATTTCCTTGACAGCAAGAGAGAACAAGGAGAGTAGGGGAGAACTGCCTCTTTGCTGGTCATCTTTTGGTACTTTTTACCAGTACTTAGGAATTCACTTCTGAACCTCTCTTACAGCTCTCCAACCCCTTGGTAATTATTTTTTTCCATGTGTGGGGAAAATAATTGGATTAGAAGAACAAGGAGAAAACAAGTATTTCTGTAGGAAAACTCTGTCCAGTGTTTTTCATAAGGTCTGGCTTGTTCATGTTCAACCAGTGCCATGGATATCTGGAGGTGTTGTATTCTCCACATCTGTAAGACTGAACCTGAGGCCTTTGTGAGTTCCTTCTGGTGGCTGCAGTCCTGATGTTTGCTAGGAGATAGCTTCCAAGGAATTATGGGAGCAGGAGAGACCCTGGCTGTGTGTGATGTGTGGCTGATACTGGAGAAATTCATAATTCTGGCTCTGTTCACATTTACATGTAGTGAGTATAACTGCATTGTACAAAGGCAACCACATTTGATGAGGAAGTAATGGCTTCAAGGGTAAATAATTTTCTATAGCTTCCAGAAAACTGGCAGTTGAGAAAAGGAGAGAAACAAAAATAAATGCTGCTTTTGAGAGGCAAAATCTGTTTTAGCTGACTTGTTAGTCCATGGAAACACTGGCCAGCAATCAGCCTTTTGCCCAGCAGGTAAAAAGGGATGGAGGAGAGCGCTGCAAGTCTTTTGTGGCAAGATCAGTCAAAAACACAAAACCAAGCATCTGGGAACATAAGAGTGGCTGTTACCTGACAGAAATGTTGGAGTGGAGACACTCCATCCATGTAGAGTGTGGGGCTTGCCTTGTGAGTGTCTTGAAGGAGGGCTATCCATGTGCAGGATCACTGATATGAAATATGGCACTGCATGGAAGGGCCTGAGAATGTATCCACCTTCAGGAGGGACATCATTGCTTGTGTTGCTGTATTTTCAGTGAAGTCTTTTGAAATCTTAATATTTGTTAGTGAAATTCCCTCCTGTAGCACCTCTATTTTCACTGCCAGTCCCTGAATTTCCCTCATAGTGTAGCTAAAGCTGCACAAATCTGCCAGGTTGAAAACTACTGCAGTTCATCTTCAATAAAAACTGGTTCAGGTTGGCCAAATGATTTGTTAATACTCATAGTTATTAATTTTATCTGACAAGGGAGCTGACAAGGGAGAGAAGTGCTGGAATATTGCCCTGCCTGCATAGGAATAATTGTCCCATGTTTGTAAGTAGAATAAATTAAATACCTTTACAAGAAAGATATGCACTGAAATCATTCTTGATACAATCCTTTTGAGGAAATCAAGACCAATTTTTGAACTTGTGACAGAACTATGTAAAACTTTCCCTCCTTGTTGATTAGGAAGCCTCTGGAGCTCTTTCTAAATCAGACAAGCAAAACAGAAACCAGCAAAGCAAAATCCTAGAGAAGGGAGTGGGAGGTGTGCTCATGGGAATAAAAATATCTAATTTTGGCACAGACCTTGTTATAGTGCTAAGAACTCTTGCTCATGAATGTTTTATTTTTATATTTTTGCTGGAATGAAGGTAACAAGTTTGGTGTGAGGCAGCTACTAAAGTCAAAGGTCTAAGCCTCTGTTACAGCTGAAGTTTTACAGAATATAGAAATACTGGCTGTTTTTTCAACTTGACTACTTTCATCTTTTTGTAATTTTCCTCAAAATCGTGTTGCTATCTAGGCAGCTGAGTTAGCACCTCTGTGAGAGCTGAAACGAAGAAAAACATCTGCTTTTTGAAACTCAGTGTCCTGAAATGTGGTTGTTATGGAAAACCATTCCTGGAAACAGCTTCATGAATACGAACTTAGTATCAGTCTCACCCTTGCCTGTAATTAAGGAGTAAGGGAACTTTTGATCTAGAAGTGAGGAAGATGAAGGAGGTGATAGCAGTCTCACTATTTGCTGCCTCTCAGACTCTTATTCAGTTTAATAGATTAGTAAGTATTGGAAGAAGTCCAGGTTATAGGAAGAACAAACTGTTCTTTCCTGCCACTCCTCTCACAACACAGATAAAAAATGGACTAACCAGCTGCTATCTTGAATCATGGCCTCCTTCAGAAAAGCATATGGAGTTTCCATTAGCTGATACTTCCAAGTAAGCAAAATTCATCAAACTTCATCCAGAAATGCCTATTTCCCATCTCTATGGCTGTTTGAGAGGTGTTCTGGGTACTGTAGCTGTCCTGGTGTGCAGTGACCTCTTCTTAACGTGGACTTGTATTTGTGCCCCAAATCATCATCCTAAAGGATCTTTCTTCCCTGTCCTTCCAGATGACCATACCCCTTGGGGATAGAAGTGTGATTTTTAAAAATCCAGCCATAAGGCAGCTAATATATTTTGTTATTTGAACCAGCTTTTCTTTTAAAGTGTTGACATATCCACCGAGAGTTCAAAATAGCTCCAAATAAACAATACGACTTAAGCCAGATGTTGGTAATCCCCTCACTGGAGAAGTGAGGATGGAAGAAGGATGTGTTTTTCAAGGCAAC
This sequence comes from Mystacornis crossleyi, assembly GCA_013400655.1. NCBI lineage: Eukaryota > Metazoa > Chordata > Aves > Passeriformes > Timaliidae > Mystacornis > Mystacornis crossleyi. Next base: position 17,520 of record VYZQ01061762.1, on the reverse strand, counting down.
TGTTGTAAAATATTCTCTTTCCTTGAATTCACATATTTTATCTCTTGGAATCTATCATATGTTTGACTTTTTTGTCATTTCTGAACAGAACAATTAGTAAAAGACTTAGAGTCTTTTTTGTTAAATATTAACAAACTCATTTCCCTAAGTGGAATGCAAAGAGCCAACAGGAAGCTTGACCTATTCTCCCTGGCTGATATTTTTTTGGCAGCAGTGAGAACCTAAACATCTACTCATCCCTTCCTGATTATTCATTTTCATCGGCTTTTATTGCAGCAGGTTGAGCTCTGGTGTATTCCACCTCTTCAGCTTAATCCATGTGCTTTAGAATTAATCTCACTCTGCTTTTCAGCTGTTATGGTGGGGGGGTGGGGTGCGGAAATGTGTTGCTAATTGAAAATGCTTGGGTAGGTTCTGTACAACCAAGAGAGAGGCACTGCCAGATTCAGGCTTCTTCTGGCCATTCTGAGTTCTATGCTGGCCTGTGAAAACACTCCAGCTGTGGCTGTGAGGCCCAGCTGTGCAGGACAGAGCAGGAGCTGGAGTTTTTTCCCTGGTGGAAAAGGCTGATTGTTTCTTGTGGCCACTGCTGTGGCTTTGCCCGGTGCCTACTGATACCACCCTGACTGGGCTCAGGACCAGGAGATGCAGCTCCGTGACCAGCTAGTGATCCCAGATAATTACCCATGGCATGGTAAGTCATGTCCTGCTTCACAGTCAGGAGTGCTGTGCTTACTGGAAATGATGGCAGCTCACCTCTTAGGAGACCAGCCTGCTTCTAGCAGCACTTGAAATCCCTGGCAAGTCTCAGAAAGGCCTATTAAAGCTGCATCTTAAATTACTGTCTGTGTGCTCCCTCTGTTGTGGAGGGCATCAGCTTTCTGCTGAGCTGAATATTTATCCTGTCTGGGACCATCTAAGGCAAGGGAACCTTTAGCACTCCAACCACATGGAATTTACTGTTATTTGATTAACCTTCCAAGTTAAACCCTTTTTTCCCCCTTTTATCCTGGATTTAACTCCTGTGAGTGAATCCAGAGTGAGTTTAAGAAAGCAGCAGCACTAGTTGTCTGGGTTTATGAATAAGATGGTGTTCAATAAAGCACTAAAGTACCTTTTGGACAGTTCCTGCTGATTTCTAATTGTATAGTCAATTAATTGTTTCACTCATATGGGACCCATAGCAGAGATGAGTTGCATCCTTTTCTGTTTATTAGAAGGAAACAATTAGAGAAGCTTCATACATTTCAAGCTAAATTCTAACCAACACCTTAAGGAATCTTCCTCTTGCAGAAAGCTTTGTTATTGTGTGATTATCTCGGTAGAAAATGAAAATTTTTCACTGAAAATAAATACATGGAGGAAAAGCAATTTTGATTAGAAATGCACAGTCTGGAGTACTGAGACCCCAATTCGAGTCTCTACTCAGGTATCTCCAGCAAAGATTTTGGCGTTCTGCAAAAGTGCCATAATCACAACTTATTTTTTCTTCTGTGCATGTGTTTTTATAGGAAATGCTTGAATTTTTTTTTTTTTTAAACCCTCCATGTCCTGAAAATAAACACTCCTTCTTCAGGAATGCAAGTTTTCTTTTTGGGTACCCATCGTATGCAGAGTAAAACTGCCAGAAGATGTTCAATTTTCAGGAAATGATGGTTTGGAGTAGTCTTGTAGGACTCCTTTGAGCATGTGAGTTGACTACTGACTCTTGATCCGTAGAGTTTGGACAGGTGATACCGAGTGTGCTGCACTGACAGAAAAAAAAAAGGTATTCTAGCCACAGCTCTGCCTGCTTGATGTCTCCCACTGCTGAGTAATAATTCTTCGTTCTGTGAGGGCCCTTCAAGGACTCTGATCCGACAGATTGATCATGTGTTGACTGGTTTTAAAGGTCTGGACTTTGTACTGAAAGCTTCAAGGAGCATGGAAATGCCTGGAAATTATGTCCTTTAATGTGTTATGATTTGGTCACACTGCATGGTTTGGCCTTTTACAAAACATATACATAAAAATTGTTTTATCTGAGTATCCAAAAGCCATCTTATCTGTGTATGAGACTTGCATATAGGAGGAGGTCACTGGAAGGTGACTGCCTGGTGCTGCAGAGGGCAAGGACTTCCAAAAACTGGCTGTGGTTTTATTTCTATCAATAATGAAATCCTCACTGAGGCAATACTGGGTTAGGCCAGCTTTCAGTGCTCTTGAAACTTCCACTCCATAAGCATTTCCAAGAATTTTTCCATGCAAAGACAGAAACAGGAGATGTTTTTCTTGTTCATGCACGTCACCTTGCATTGAAAATGGAACAGAGTCCATCAGAGCTCTTACNAAAATGGAACAGAGTCCATCAGAGCTCTTACCCTTTTCTGTGGTCTCTGGAGACTCCCTTAATAATAGATAGCACACAGTTATATAAATATAAACAAAATAGCCTGAAGTTTATAGCTCAGATGCTGGTTAGTATCTTGAAGAATTACTTTCAAACTATTTAGAGGAAAAAAACTGCAAAAATTTTACGTGTGAAAAATATCCCCTATTTTTTTTCTCCTAAAATGCACTAATAACTAAAGAAACCATGTTAAGAGGTCTGTGAAATTTCCCTGGTTTCCAAATTATTCTGCACTTCTAGCTTTGTATTC
>VYZQ01061762.1:0-12826 GCA_013400655.1 Mystacornis crossleyi | reverse complement strand
CCCTTAAGACGGAAACTAAACTTTGTTTATAAAAATATGTCTCAAAGAGCTGGTGTCAACCTTGTTCCTAGGGAGAACTGAGATAGGATAGGCGCCTTGGAATGTGTTTTGTCTTTCTGCCTATCAGGGCAGGGAAAAGTACTGGGGGAACTAGCTAGAATACAATAATAGGCTGCAGAGCTACAAATATATGTGTAAAGAATATAGAGAATATATATAAAAGGAAAAAGGCAAAAATCAATTCGGCATCATTTCCCCCCATTTTTTAGAGACTAATAAGACTCTACTTTGTCTAGTCTCTACTCCATATTTAACCACACAACTGTATCATACAGCCAACATATTATTTAAAGAATAACTATAGATACAGGTAGTATGAACAGTTGCTTTTATCCAGACCCAGTTTGGTAACCATGAAGTGAGAGTGTCAAAGATATATTCCAAGTTGAATCGGCCTTTTGAAAGCTACCTGATTTGAGTTTGCTTTCAAATTTCAACCAAATCCTCAATAAAATTCTTTCAGTCTGATCTACATAAGAACAACAACTAGTGTTAATGATTTTGCAGCTAGTAGGAAATTGAGAGTCATTCTGTTTTGTAAAACTACACCAGACAAATCATTGACTTCTTGTAAGGCCGATGTTGCATCTGAAATTTGCTTTTCAATATGTTCAATAATCCTTACTGTGATCAAATATTATGTTTGGAATTACTGCCCCATGGGCACAGGCCCTATCTTTATCTAGGGGCAAAACTTACCAGACTTCATTTTCACATATTCAGTACCAGCCTGACAAGTTGTTCTTATGAAGAGCTTTTGGATACATTTTGGACTAAAACTGCATGCAAATTTTGTAACCAAATCTCAGCCACGGTTACCAACTGTGCATATAACAGGCACAAAAGAACAATTTAAATCACATCATCCTGATTTGTATTGATCTCTGTTTTCCAGATTTTTCAAGAGCAGCAGTCTCTTAGCTTTGGAGCAGTGAATTCAGGGTTCTCTGCCAGCAACTCTGGCTTCAGTTAGGGTAGTCAGGACTTTCAATGGTCCTCTCCACTTAGTTTGCAAGGGCAACTCTCCCACTATTTAACAAAGACCCAGTCTGCAGGCTGGAATGGATGGGCAGATGTGTACAGTCCTATCAGTCTCAGCAACGCGATGGATCTCTGGAGCTTCTTCAAAGTGGAAGTTAAAGCTAACCCTACACCAAATAATAAAAAAAAATCAGCATCAATACAAGTATTTTTTATTTTCTTTTTATGTCTCATGGAAGTTACAAGGACTTCTAAACTTTCCTGTTTCTTACACATACCAGACACCTGGCTTTAACCTATGTTAATGCTGTTTCCATCTGGCTATTTCTGAAAGCTCCAGAGAAAAGCAGGCAAACAAAGACACCAGGGAAATGAAATATGCCTCGCTGTAATGTTTTTCTAGAGTGGTCCATTGCTCTGATAATGAACTGTGAAATGTAGCATGTGGATGATGATGAATGTAAAAACATGCATGTGTTTTTATTTGAATGTTGTGTCCATGGGATGGATTATTAGTATGAGCTCTCTAGTGTAAAAATACTGAAAAGAGAAGGGAAGAGAGATGGAAAGAAGATACTTCTAGCAGGTTTTGCAGTGAACCACATCCCCTTTTGACTATTTTTCCTTCTCAGACTGGGACTTGGTAATGTGGCCCTTACCATTAGGATGGTAATAAGCAAACTGCTCTGTTCCTAAAATTAATCTGCTTCTTTCCAACACTGTAAGGGACAATCTGCATTTCCAGCACATCTGATTTATTCCCAGGTGTGGGCTCATGGGGCTACACTGACTCGGAGATTAGTCCGGCTCACTGGTCATGCCATGCCACGTGCTTCCTGCCCACATCCTGCATCCTGCCCACATCCTGCACGTCTGTCCCTGTGCCAGGAGATAAGTGGCTGTGGTTTGGTACATTTTGCTGCTTATGGATAGAAGCTGAAGTGCAAACTAAAACTTTGTGAATTCCCTTCCATTTCTTGAAGGCCCAGCCACAACTTGAGGAAGTTTTATGTTTGACCAGAAGAGAAATGGGCCAGGCAGAGGTTTTTCAAAATTGTTAATTTTGCATTTACCTCACTGAGGTATTTACAAGAAGTCAGTGATTTCACAGGGCACCAACATTTGTTGTTGGAGTTGCAGCCATCCGGAATATCTGCCCAGCTGGGTGACCAAGGAGTATCACTGGGGTTATCCCAACTCCCTGGTGTTTTACTTTGGGAACAAAATTTGTTATCTGAAGGCAAGCAGCCCAGGAAGCACTGCTTGAAAGCTTCTGTTTGCTTCTCCCTGTAGTTGCAAGGTCCCAGTTGTCACCTTCCCTGACCTCCTATCTGTACATCTCAGACTTCCTGCTTTGTAGCTGACCCTGGCTGTGAGAAGGGGCAAGGCCTCCCAGTGCAGTGCTCAAGAAAGTGGTGCTTGGATCAGTAGTGGTACCAAAACTTAAATGGATGTTGGGAAGGAGCTCAGTGTTCGGATAAAACAAGGTTATTTGGGATCAGTCTGTGGTTTACAGAAATGCTGGTATGCAAAGCCCTGGCAGGACAGACACAAGGTTTCTCCTGGCTCTTTAGGGACTGGGCACAGTTGCCATTTTTGCTCTCCCACTCAGTATTCCCAAAGGAGCCATGTGATGTGGGATGTCAGTGTTAGCTGGTAAATTCTAGTACTTTCATTTGCATTCCTTCTTCTCTTGCCCAGTTTATTGAAAAAATGTGATGGTAATGTGGTAGTTCAATGTCTTGAGGTGATTTTAAAGTAGATAAGCAAACCATTATGCCTCTGAGATTGCATAATTCCATGGATTTGTTTTACCTCCAGTGCCCAGCATGTAATACTTATTTTCTCCTTTCTGATGTGAGTAAGCTTTACAGGCTGGGTATCTTGTCCAAATGACAGGAGCACTAAGGTGAACATCTTGAATCATTGGTGTTTGGGCACGCTCAGGGGCAAAGGTACTTGTGTGGAGTGTGTTAAACATCCGAAAGCGTGGTATTGTTCCGAGTCTTGTGATTAGGGGCTTCTATCTAATTCACTCTCCAATGTAGCAAATGTTTGCTGTCAGCCAACACTGTTACAAGGACTAAGGGAATCTCTTTCTTTGCCCTGCAATAATGTATTTTCTATGATTATGTCAGTAGAATTTGTTCATTTTTCAAGTACTGTGCAGTGCTCCTTTGAAGAATGTCCCTTTTACAGGTGATTTCATGGTTGACTGTACCCCAAAATGTCTAGATGTCTCTCAGTAGCAAAAATTGCTTTGTTATTGAATGTATTATTTATTAACAGTATCTTGTCTTTTTCTAGTCACATTTTACAAAATGTGCCACAAGCATCTCGTGATTTTTATAAGGAAAGTCTTATTTATAATGTTTGTGCAAGTGGATGGAAACAAATAATGATTTTATAGTAGCCCATGCCTTTTTTCATAGCTGCTGCGTCTTAATGAGCATGATCAGAAGGGACAGGCTCATTGTTTCATTTAATTTTGATGGAGTTTTTCAAAGTTAACTATTATGTTATTCATTATTTGAAATTAATTATCTTAACAAATAAATATCACCATTTTAAGAAATGAAAAGAGTATTTGCGGGGCTTCTTTTTCTTCTCTGTTCCTCGCTCTCTAACCCAGTATGTCCAAACAATCAAGATAATTTCCTGTTCCTCTTTACATTTTAAACCTCCTCACCCCAGCCCCTTTAAAAACAGTGGAGGATAAAGTGTTAGATGATCCTGGCCACTGCAGGGACAGTTGGAGTAGGGTTCCTCAGGCTAGTAGGTACCAAAAAAGCAAACATTTCTGTTTTCATTTTATGGGAAGGTTTATCCATAGCAAAGGTGGTCTCTGCTGAGGTAAGAGGGTAAGACAGGTGTTCCCTTTCCTTTAGCCATGATGGTTCTTTTTCAAAAACCTGTGTTTCAAGATGAGTGAAAGATCATTTAACATCCAGTTTACTCAGGTGTGGGCAGATATAAATTGCTGAAGCCAATCAAGGATAGTATCCCAGTGATTATGTTTATGCTAGAAATCCTCAATTATGCCTTAACTTTCCTTGGCTCTCTCACACTTTATTTCCTTTCTCTAAATGCATGTTCCTACACAGTGATTAAATGAAAGTTCCTCATTCTTCTTGGTTAATATTTCTTAGAGGGTTTTTTTCAATATACCATCTCCATCAAGGTCACTCTCTAGATTTCTTCCCATTGCAAGGAGGGTCAAATGTCAGTGAGGGCTCAGAAAATAAGAGAAAATGAGGACTCCCTGCCTCTGACAACTTCTGCCAGAGGAGCTCTCCATGGGTGGAAACTTCTGTGCAGGATCTCTGTGTGGGTGCTTCCTTGTGAAGACAAAATTTTCTTGGAAGGTGTCCAAGTCCTTGAAGGTACATTCACACTTCGAGCTGGTGGAAGTGATGTCTTGCAGTATTTCCTTCTGGAAAGGAATCCTACCTTAGTTACACCACTGATCCCAGGTATTTTTGTTTAGCCCTGTGCTTCTTCTTCCTAGTCCTTTAACCTTGATACACTGATATTCATTCCTTGTATGAAAATGTTCTGTGAAAAGGCAAAGTGTTGTCTGTATCAGGGCCTTAGAACTCCTTCTGTCTAGCTTTGACAGGAGATGCTTGAATGTCATAGGGAAGGTCATGGCTGGGACAAGAGAAGCACACCCAATGCAGAAAATTCTCTTGGTATCTCACTTTAAGTGCTCTTCCACCCAGATTTCCAGTCCACAATCACATACCCAGCTTGGACAGCCTGGTGTGGCTGTTAATTTTTGGCTTCTAAGTATCTGTTTCCTTGATGTAATTTTCCAGTTCATCCCTTCATGGCATTTTAGCAGAAGTGTTGCACATCTTCTATTGTTTGATCTGGGTGTCTGGTAGAAAATACACTCCTAAATGCAAAGGTCAGCTGGCAGAGAGAGCTGCAGTGGTGTTGATGAGGACGAGCTAATGGAGATATTCCCATCTGGTGCAATTTTGCCTAACTCTTTTGAGAGGTTTTGTGGAGTTGATGCATCAGGCACGCTGGGATCTATCAGCTGAGTGGGACATTTTGCTTGAGCCTGTTCAGCAACAATGACATTTCAGCCTCCATCAGGTAGCAGATGATGTGCAGCACGTGCTGTCTTCCTAATGACCACAGAAACTGTATGTAACATGAGTAACAACTTCAAGAAGATTTTTCAGGAGAAGATGTGGGACTTGGGACAAAAACCTTCATTTGTGATTTCTGCTGCAGATTCCCTCCTTACCCCCTCAAACTGATCAACCACTTTATGTCAAGTTGCTGCTGTTTTTTGACAAGGACCAATTCTTTGCAGTCCCTCAGATATTGAGGTAAAATATTCTTAATGTACTTCAACTGGCAGAGAGAATTGGAATCTTGAAATAAACAAGCTGCCCTGCCCAGAAGTTCCTCCAGTTGGACACTAGTCCCAGATCACATTTTGTGTTGCCATATCTGCTTAGAAATTATTTTAAGTGTGCCACAACCATGGGATGCTGCATTATGTCCATCTTGATTAAACTGCTACTTCATAAAATATCCTCCTGTATTGTCCAGTCAGGTTGGTTATTAAACTTCCTATCATGTAGTGTGGCTTTTCCTCAATCTATCAATACAAAGGCCTTGAGTCTTCTCTCCTCCAGACAGGACTCCCTGTTTAGTTACTGCTTTTGATGAAAGTCATCCAGCAGCTGTGATAATTATCCCTGCTGCTCTTTGCTCTTCCCTGCAGTCTTTTCTGGTCCTCCTTCTTTCTTTTTGAGATAAAAGGCTTAGAATTCCATGGAATCTCAATTACAAGGTTTCTTTTCACTGTTTTCAGTGGTTGTCAAATCAGGCCTTACTCATCTTCAGCTTTTAGCCTCTTCCCTGAGAACCTCAAAATCTGTAAGTCTGGTGGGCTAAGCAACTGAAATTAAAATTCAAAAGTAAACCATTTTTTTCTTTCTTTAAATCTAATTTTTCTATTTAATTTCTTTATACGTATATATACTGCAATTTGGTGAGAAGGCTTCGGATATCTAAAGTAGACTTCTGACTAAAGAGAGATTTAAATGCAACCCTTTTGGATATCTGGATATTTTTAAGAAAGAATATTAGGACTCAAGGACTCAACTACTTTCCATGAAAAGGTCTGCATGGGCTCCTTTTGTAAAGAAAAAAAAGAACAAATTTAATTATCTTGAAAGACACTAGGAGTCATTTGCTCTGGTCCACTCTGCTACAGACTCCTTTTATTTTGTAGGCAATTGACAGGGGTAAGATTGTAATAGTGCTGTAGACTCTGTCCTTGTCTAAAAAATTTTGATCCAGTTCTCAAAAAGATCACTGTAGTATTTTCAATATTTTGATGTCAGTTCATCCACTTTGTATTTTTCCTTTATTATGTACCCATAACTGAGCAAAAACCCAGGTTTTTTTAACTAGTACCAGCAATGCATAGATCTTAGAAAACGGTTTTTAAAAATCAAGTACTTGTATGTACTACCAAAGAAAAAGTCAATACCACAAAAAAAAAAAAAAAAGATTCTAGATAATTTTCAGGCAGGATTTATGCATCAGTTTCTTGGAGCTTTGTATTCACTATTTAGAATTACAAGTGGTGATACTTAGGCAGATCTACCTGCTGAAATTCATATATACTCATGTTATTATGCAAAAATATTTCATAAGACATAGAGTACTTTCCCCAAAAGGGAACGTTTTTATACTGTGTTATGCAGGCTTACTACCAAAAAAACATTATAGATGATGAGGAAAAACTATTCATAATCCTTGTTTTAGAAATTATTTGCCATGATACTAAAAATAAAATACAACTGTGTATGCTGAATTACCATCAGACTCTGTGTGGTGTTTAAATTTAAAAATAAGTATTCTGAAATAAAACAAAGTACTTGAAAATCAAGCAAGTGTAAGATTTTCCAGTAAGGAGATGAAACTGAAAATATGCATGTGAGAGAGAAGACAAAGTTCAAAATAGTTCAGTTGCATTCTCTTGTAACAACCCTGTGCCATAACAGAGCATTTTTATCTTGACTTAATATGTTTTTCAGAGTCCCTTTTAGAATCTCAATCTCCCCAAAGTTGTTTCACTCAAGTTACTAAAATGAAAATTTCATTTGAAGGCTCCAGCAGGTCAGAAAAGCAATTTAACAAACATTATAACCCATCCATGGTAGAGCAGATGCTTTGCTTTCCTTACGTTCCCCATCTCCAAATCATTGCCATTGGGACACCAGCTGGCTGTTAACAAACGCTCAGTGAGAGAAACCACCTTTGGTGACACACCAGACATGTCTGGGGATGGGGAAAGTGTGACAAAAACATGACAACAAAAGGAAATCGTGAGTGACAGCACCATGGCCTGAGGTCCATTAAATGACACAACACTTCAGGGTTAGATTGCACATGGCCTGTCAGTTGTGGTTTAGCTCTTGGAATTATCAACTGTAAGGATGGATAATCGTTAGAGGTATCAGGTGTCCTCCGAGCTCATGTCTGATAGGAAAATGGCAAGTGCAATGTTTTTTGTGAAGGACAGGCTTGGAGACATTGCTTGTGGCAAGAGGGCTTGGGTGGGCAGCCATCTGGGTGTCAAGTCAACAATGTGGACTTGCCATGGCCAGTGACCATGTGGTGTGGCAAGGAGGCTGAGGCAGGGGATTCTCCCATGTGAAGTAATTGAATCAGCATCTGGAATGCTACATCTGATCTTGGGGTTGGGCTAGATGGCCTTTAGAAGTCCACTTCAACCCAAACTATGATTCTTCAAACTATGAGTACTTCCTTTGATCCCATTGCCCTGCCAGCTTGGGAACAAGTTACATTGTGAGACTGCTGCTGTTTCTTCAGTGCTGTTCAATAGCCCAAGGACCTCACTGTTGGCTTTTCCAAGTCCAGATGTTCTGACTGACACAGAGGAGGACAACCAGGCAGAGTTAAGGGTGTGTATCTCCTCAGCTTGTGGAACAGGCTGGTGGGACAGTGGCTGAAAATGGGGGGCTGGAGCATCTCCCTTCGTGTTTCTGTGGGATTGGGTCATGGGGGGTGAGGGCTTGTTTCCCTTTGCCTTCCAGATCCCTTCCTGCTCCCACCTGCTCTGGCCAAGCCCTCTCAGAACTCTCACCTTTCCCAATTTTTTGAGTACTTCACATCTCTTCTTCTTTTCTTCCATTTCATCTAATACCTCTTGCTCCTTTTCTAGTCCCCAAACTTCTACTTCCTTTTAGAGCCCTGCTGTTTGTGGTGTTCCCTGCCCACTCCCGCCACTCTGAGGGATCCTCTAAGCCCCCACCTTGTTCCCACTTGGATGCCTACAGGCATTGCTAAAGCTGCTGCTCCACATTGAAGACTTTTGACAGACTAAAGCAGATGCTGTAGAGAAAAATTCCGCAAAAGTAGCCTGGAGGAGGCAAAGACTTTTTCATCAGTGCATATTTTGATGATCTCAAATCTGGAAAGCTCATGGCAACTGCACTGAATCTAAAAGAGGTATAAATAGCTATTTATTCAGTGTAAAAAGAAGAGATTCCTGTTTGGCAAAAAAAAAAAGTTCAAAAGACGAAAAGGAGTACAGAAAACCAATACTGCTGAAAAAGTGCTTTTGAAGATGATGGCAGCATCATCCTTCTGACAAGTACTTGTATCCATCCATAATTTAGATGGGTGTTACCTACTGCCTAAGCCTGTTATGAAACTTAATGTTTGTAAGTACATGTTCAATTCTGAATTCATAGATCCCCTGGGCTTAATTCTGCAAACCCTGCTGGCACCAGGCAGAGCTCAGAACAGATGTACTTAGAAAATGGAAACAAATATTATGCAAGCTCTTCCATAAGTATCTGGCACAGGCTGGCCATGTTCAGGGTTTACTGACAGCAACACAAACCCATGGAGCAGGGTGAGATTGCTGATCTAAGATACTCTGTGCAGAAAAAGAAGCCTTTTAATTTAAAATTATTGTTGTTTGGTATCACAGTTGATGCCTGTGACCTGGTGTGTGTCAAAGATCATCTGGTTCAGCCTTTCTTGGTAAAAGCATGGCCTAGACAAGATGGCCCAGCCCCCTGTCCTGGTTGATCTAATACTTGTCCAATGTTGATAAATCTGTCACTTCCCTGGGGACATAACTCCCATGGCTGATTGATCTAACTCTGAAAAAGTTTCCTCTTGTGCTTAATCGGAATATCCATACATATAACTTGTCCTCATTGCCCCTACTCTTTTCCATGTGACTCTATGTAAAAAGGGAGTCTCCATCTTCTTTGTAGCCATCCTTTAAACCCTGGAATATGGTCCTAAGTTCTCCCCTAATTTTCTCATTTTTCTTTCAGGGCAGTAGAAATCAATTTCTCTCAGCCTTTTCTCATATAGCAGCTTCCCAGCCCTTTGATAATTTTTGTGCCTTGCTCTGGACCCTCTCCAGACTGTCCACATCATTTTTGTGTAGCGGGAACCAAAACTGGACATGGTATTCCAGGCATGGCCTGACAAACGCTGAGTGAGACAATGATTTCTTTATCTCTGCCAGTCATGTCCTTGTTGATGCAACTCAGCATCTTGTTGGCTTTTTTTTGCTTGTTTTCCACCAGGATCCAGCATAAAATTGATAGTGGAATAGATTTGATTAGTAGATAAGTTTGGGAAGGTATCTGCACTGCAGGGAATTGAGACTGAGGGGATGTAAATAGAAAAGAATTCTCCAAGTCCAGTAACTAAAGCTGGTTGACTTTTGTATCCTTTTTTTTTTTTTTTTTTTTGGTCTCAGCTGGCTGATTTTCTGGATTAGAATACCCTGTGTTTGGTTCAAGTTCAAACTAGGTAATAATTTCTTTTTCAGTTGTTAAATAACTGAGTAACCAGTGATGGGGCTTGCTTGGACAGGTTCATGTCACTGGTCCATTCCACAGAGCATGAGCCTTGTGTGGACATCCCATCAGCAGTGCTCTGCCAGGATGGAAACAATTCAGGCAAGGATGGAAACACTTTAGATCTGTGTTTCTTTTCTTCTTTTAGTTTTCTTTTTATCCTTTTTTAAAAAATACATTGTCAAACTGGCCTGCTATAGGTGGATGTGCACATACATTTTTCCTTAATAATGGACTAATATAGGACCAACTACATTGCTGGAAATGCTCCTCACATGAATGAGTAGGTTCCTCTTTTTCCAGCTTGATTACAGAGCAGGGCGTTGAATCGCCCCAAACCAGCCCAAGAGACACTTCAGAGACAGAGTCAAAGAAGTGGGTATTTGCTTTATTTGGCACACTGAGTGTGGGGGATCATTCCTCCAAACACACACAGAGCACTCCATACAGTCCAGTATTATGGGTAGAATTTATGAATATTCATCACATTCCTTGGGATAGGAGTGGTTATACAAATTACTTCTCGGAAGTCATTAATACATTAGCATACGTGCCACGCATGTGCTGCATACCCTGGTGGTCACACTGAGGAAGGCTCCTCTTCTTCCTCGGGGGTCTTTCTGATGAAGCCTAGTAGTCTTCATCACAATGCACTTTTCTCCTTTCTTTCTGGAGCATGTGCAGTCCTCTGTGGAATGATTCAGCAGTTCCTGTGCTGGATTCAAACAAATTCTTGGTTCTCTTATCTTGACAAGATTAAGATGAATCCTGCTTCTTAGGTTTTGTGATAACATTTGCTGTCTCTTAATAGTTAATTGTGCTTACATGAGTTAACTATTGATCACTCCTCTCAGCGTTTACTATTTCATAACTTGCCGGACAATATTTTCCTCTTCCCTTTTGCTTCTCATTAAGAAATCACTGTTGAAGTCTGTCTCAAGATATAATGTAATTACAAGGAATGTGTTCATGTTTTAATTCATTTTCAATAGTTCATAAGCCTTTAGCCATGCAATTAATGAAACAGAATATGAACCAGCCTTTTCTGATTTCAGATGGATGTATAAGGGGAAAAGTTCAATTCTGTGTTAAAGAAACTTGTGGGCAGATGATCTGAATTTAAAGGGAAGAGTAACAGGATTTCTAGAAAAATTACACAGGAGTAATAAAAATGTAAGATGAGTTCAAGCTCAGTTCACTAAAAATCCCAAGGAGAACGAATTAGAAACTGTATTTCAGTTTGACTTGAGAAGGGCAGAAATAAAACTGCCCAGAAATAAATATTGAAAAATCTTGCTAGTAGCATAGATTTCTGTTAAAATTGTTGGGAATTATCAAAATCCCTGCAAACATTTATTATTCCTGTTAGACCCAGATTGTTGTTCATAAAGGGTAAATATACATTCACCCATTCAAAGACAGACTTCCAGAGGAAGATTAAATTGTACTCAAGTGCTACCTGAGCAGCATTGGAGAAGCACATATGAAATAGAAATCCTTAGGAGAGTTTAGAGCTGGAAGTTGCTGATATTCTCTAGACATCTCTTTTTTCAGATATGAGAATCTGAATGCTAAATACCTAATCTTGACTTTTTGTTATGACAGCAAAAGATTAAGGTCTGAATTTTCAAATGCAACCAGTGGTAGTTTAGCTAAATTCTGGGCAGTTCCCAAATTCAGCCTGGGGCATTCCTGGGTCCTGGTTTTCAGCAGTTGTCTGCTTTACTCTTTTTAAGAACAGAGCTGCTCTTAGACAGGCTCTTAAACTTGCAAAAATTGATCCTTGCAAAATTACTAAAATTACATCTGGCCCTGACTTTTTGTTTGATTTCCTGAACGAAGTAAATATCCCTTGCAGAGTTCTCCTGTCATTCTGTGGGAGATGGGTAAACCAGCAAACACAGGGGTCTAGGAGGGCAAATCCCATGGAAGTGTTTAATGGAACCATCATTCACAGCTATTGACATGGTGGACATCTGAATAGTGGTAGGGGGAAGTTTGTATAGCACTCAGAGGGCCATGCGCAAAGCTTTTTGTCTAATCACCTGTGAGGCTGTTTTGTGTCTGATAATGACTTGATTGTAGCAGTAATAGCATTCACTTCAGCAGGAGGAGATGGGTCTAAGTATAGTATTACACTCCTGGTGTTTTGGGTTGTCCTCTGTGGGTTTCTGTGCTGGAGAAGTGAGGATGAGCTTTGATTCACTATTTGTGAGTAGTAGAGAGACTTTAGAGAGACTAGTAGAAAGACTGAGACTTTATGGCTGCATCCTTTCCACTGAGCTCCTCAGTGCCTGGGCTGGCTCCCAGGCACAGAAACACAATATGGGGAAGCTGTCCCCACATATGGGGAAGCTGTCAGCACGATTCCCATGTCTTTGACAGCTAGGGGTCTCCCACATGTTTTCCAGGCACAATTTAGAAGTTAGGATAATCCAGGGACCATTCCCAAAAGCACTTTGTGTGCCAGACTCTTGTTTTGGACAGAAGTTCATACTAATTATGGATGTGGGCAAGACTGGCTCAAAGGAATCACTGGGCATAATTTATTGGTTTAGGTGTAGTCTCTGGGTCCATCTGTTGAAAAAGGTTTTGGAAATGGATAGTACTTTTAGCTTTGCAAATATGAAGAAACTTGTCAGTAGCTATGGTAGACAAAAGTGAACTGTTAAAAATGGGAGAACACTCTCCCTACTAAATGATTTCAGCTTTTATTGTGTGGCCTAAGGCAAGGGGTTCGCGGGTAGAGCGCACACTGAGGTCCGCGGAAATCAGAGCAGGAGTACTTCTGATCAGCGACGAGCGTGGACGCTGCAGAGCTGGCGCTGGACCTTCTTCTTCGGAGCAGGGATGTTCCCGATGTTTAATGTCGAGCAGCGTGCCACGGACCTCGATGTCCCTCT
>VYZQ01061760.1:0-36209 GCA_013400655.1 Mystacornis crossleyi | reverse complement strand
ACTTCTGGGTTCTTGCCCAAGCCGGCAGGCTGAGGGACACGTTCTGAATCACATCAGTCATTTTCTGGTGTCTAACACTGTACCCTGAGAGCTGCAGCAGTGGAGGTGCAGCTGTTTTGCCCCAGACCCCACCTCAACAACACCATAGGTTGCTCAGAACCCAAATGCTGAGCTGAAAGAAGATGCTCTCCCTCCATTTGTAAAGCACCCAAAGCAGCTACTGCCTCCTCCCAGTAAATCCCAGCCTCATCATCTCTCCGTGGGAAGGGCTCACTGGAAGGCTCCAGCCTGGGCTGCATTTTAAAAGCAGATGGTTTCCCAATTACCATTCTGCTTGCATCGTCCCTGCTCTGCCTGGTGACGTGTCCCTTTTGTGGACAATGGGGTCACGGCTTGTCAGTGCTCTCGGGCTTCACCAGGGCCGTTGGCTGAGGGGGTTTTGTGTTGTTTTGTTTTCCTTGTCATGCAAGAAGGCCGTGATATTTCTGTATCTGGCAGCGTGTCTGCGCGAGACAAGGCAGAGGGAGCGAGGCTGATGTGTGAGTGACAGATCCCTGGGTGATGCCGCTGGGAAGCTCTTGATCTGACTGGTTTGAAGTTGAAAGCTCACTAGGTCACACTGAAAATGGTTGCCACTGGGCATTTCTTTCATCCTTGTTTATTTATTTTCCCTTCCCTTTCCTGAAGTTTTTCCACTCAGAAAGGGGTTTTGCTGTTGTTCCTCATGCTCGTTGTGGCTGGTAGGATGGATTCTAACCTTCCACTACACCTAACTGCTGTTGTGTCTTCTGCCTTTTGGTGTTCTGTCTGGTGGGCAGGGGAGGGAAAGGGGAGCCTCATGCTTTTAAGCTTGGCACCTGTGCCAGGGACTAACCAGGTACAAAATGACTATTTTAAGCAGGCACCAGGTGTTTTTAAAGACATGGTCTGTTTATTATTTAGCAACCTGCTGTTCAAAGGTTCTGGTATTTGTCAGCCGGATCAAAACAGAGGGGCCAGGTGGTGATTCTGTGACATTCTTCTCTCCATACCTGCAGCATGTCCTTAACTAAACAGGCATAAAGAACAAGGCATAAATTAACCTGAAAAGACGAGGTGACATTAGAAGAACCTCTGATCCTCTTGTCAGTGCTCTGTTGGCGAAGCTAAAATAGCCACTCTGACAAGAGCCAGGAGAGGATTTCCTCCCCTGCGGATGTTGCCAACAATTTGTCACCTAGCACGGAGGTCGTCGCTGTGGTAGGGCGCAGAGTCAAAGGCCAAAGCCCCATGTTGTGCATCCTGTAAAGGGGCAGGAAAATCATCTGGCACGGAGGGCATCAGGGAGCTGAAACACGTGCAGGGGTCTCTCAGGTAGGGTACTGAAAATCCAGGCACTGGCAGCGTATTCAGGGACTCACTGCAATTTAGGAAGGTTATTAATGGTGTACTGCATGGTCCATCTGCCTCCATATGGCCCTGGGTGCCCAGTGCACTTGGGGCCACCCATTCACTAGGACTGCCATAATACCACTTCGGTTTTGCTGAAGTTCTGAGCTTTATCTGACAGCTTCCCTCCAGGGGTTAAAAGGGACCCAATCCAGCTTTAGGTTACCTGATCTAATGAGTCACTAATTATTCTGAATTTCTCATTTTTATGTTGAACTACATGAGAGCTGAATATGAACAAATAGCCTCAAACTGGTACAAGCAGGCCTCTGGCATTTAGAGGGAAAAGTTGTACTGTGGGCTTAGTTCAATCACTGCTCTGTCAGATTGCTCAAGGCAGGGAAGGCAGGTCTCACTTTAAACTCACGGTTGGACCTGGCAATAATTGGTTGTGCAGGTGACTGAAGTGAAGTGCAAACGTGAGACCTTTGCTCACTCCAGAAGGAAACACTGAGCCTTGCAGGCTTGTGCTCTCCATCCTACATGGAAATGAGGAATCACGAACATTTCCTGCACACTGCACATCGGCATTGTCCAGATGTGGTATTCCATGGTGGTTCTGCTCCTCAACCGTGAAAAATTAAGATTTTGGGCACAGTCTGCTAGGCCATCTCAGCTGAAGGTAGAGCTGATGTCACCAGCCAAATATTGTGTGGGAAGCAGAACCGGGAGAGGAGACGTGTGAAGGTGCAGAAGTAGAAGGTTCAGGGTGCTGTTGCCTTTCTCTGCTGTGAACACTTTAGAAATTGAGCTACAAATGTCCTTGCATGCTTTCATAAATCAGCAGTGCAGGTGGAACAGGAGTAACCCAAAAGGGAAACCAGCACCCCCAGCCCTTCTCTAATTCATGGTCAGCTCTGAAGCAGAGGGGGTCGTTCCAGTGGGATGTAGTCCTTGCTAATTTAGAAAAGTATTTGAACCTGCCCTTTCAGGTTTGAAGTATCCAACTAAGCAGTTACTTAAAATGTCTCTGTGAACTGAAGGAATTGGAATGAATTCTCAGTGCAGATAAACCTGCAGTACAATTCAGGGTCATTTTTAGGAGGGGAAGATCTGGCTGGCTGGGCTTGGGCATGGGTGGCTGATTTAACTCCAGGGACACTTGCAATATTTCTGGAGTAAATCCTTTCCTAAGCAGGCCATAACACACTGATGAGAGGGGAAGACAGCAACAAGAAGCGGTTGTCAGGAATATCACAAATTTGTATTTCATGGAACTAGGCACTGTGATGATTTGCTGCAGTTAATGAAAAACATTTCTGCTCAGTATATCCACCTGTCCCCCTTTGTTAAAAAAATAAAGAGTCAATCTAAAATGGGATCATTATCTTTAGTGGATGCACTTCACATCACTGAAAACAATTTCAGCTTAGTTAAATAACATGCAGCCTGGAGATTAAAGCTGTCTCCTGCTCAGCTGCAGAGACAAGCAGAGTCGTTGGTACAGAGATCACTTAGAGCTCCATTTTCCTTTCAGTAGTAGCTTGATGTATCTTATTTTTTTTTCCTGTCTGTTATTACATGCTACTAGGTTTTATTTATTTAAATCTCAGCCTCTTTTTGCTGACATAGCAAGGCATAACCAGAGATGTTTAGTAAAACTTAGATGAGCCTCTAAGTGGGCCACTTGTTCTATAAATCTTTAAATATTTCATGTTACTCCTTTAGAAATTGCTGTTGCCAGACTAACCCAATCTGCTTTGAAATGACTAGGGCATAAAATAACAGCTCTTTTAAAATTCTCCAGTGATACAGTTATTTGGTATATTTTTAGGGAATACCAGACCTTGTGGCCTCTAATGAAAGATCAGCTTTAAACTTGAAGAAGTTTTGCTCCAGAAGGAGCCATTCTTCCCAGCCCCTGGACGCTGCTAGGATCATGTTGCTCTCCCAGGACATAGCTGGGGGAGCCTTCTGGCCCTTTGAAGTCAGTGGCAAAACTCCCACTGAATTATAATGGAACTGGATTTTAACCTGAAGAAATAGAGTCTTTGTTGTCTTTTATCACCAGATACAGATATTCTCCCTGAATTAGCCTGGACTGGCCAGTCGTGGGAGAGATTGATGACTGTGCCAAGCTGCACGATCCCTGGAAGTAGGAAAAGGGGGTTATGTCTTATGAGAGACCAGAACTTCAGGAAGACAAATTGGATTAGACTGTTTCCACAGAAACTCGGGAGAGCATCATGTGTGGGCTGTTAATGGAAACGCTGCTGCCTGTACACATCCTCCCCTCATGATAAATGTGACACAGCCCTTGTGCAAATGCAAGTTGTTATTACATTAATAGGAATTGCTCCAGCACAATTAAAGCTGTGCTCATTAAGGAAGCCAAGCAGGAATGGTGCTGACCAAGCACGGGATTCCTGGGAAGATGAGGATGTGTAGCCCCTCTTCCCTTCCCTGCTGTGTGCCACAGTCAGCGTCCATGGAGTGGGGCTGTGGCTCTGTGGCTGCTCAGCCACCTCGTTTAAAGGTGTGAACATCAGTGACGTGAGACTGAACCTGCAGGGTGAGGGACAGGGAATGACATCTGATAATCCTGGGGAAGCAAAGCCAAAGTGATCATGTTCTCTGGCTGTGTTCTAGTTTCCACAAGAGCTTTGAAGCATATAGACATATTTCAGCCAAATTTCATAGTAAATAAGGACTCATTGAGTCTCAAAATTATCAGGAAACAGGCCTCTGTGTAAAGGATCTTAGTGGTGCCATACCTTAGGGGAAAATTGAACATACACTGGCATCTTTTGGGTTGGATGTCAAATTCAGGAGCCATAGCAGAAGAGAGGGACTGCACCCTGGTAACTTCTTAGAGCTTCATCTGGATCTCACAACTCCATCAGCTTCTCCACACAAATCCATAGCACCAAGTTTTCACTACTTCTTTACTCAGAGAATGACTTTTGGAAAATGTCTTTGAATAAGACTAAACAGAAGCACAGCCAGCCAGCTATGCCATTTCCACCAGGAGAAGGAGCAGAGAGAAGAGCTGAATGAGTGAGTTCCTGCATGAAGTTGTCTCTTGATGTTACAAGGTGTTTGGCACCGGTGGATTCAAAGGTGACCCTGTCCCTGCCCTTCCCAGCCAGTTGTACCTCATGTATGGATCCCAGTATATAAATATGTTTATTGGGCTGCACTGGAAGCCAGTTCATAGTATTTTTGTTTTTCAAAATCTGAAGTTTTATCAGTTTATTCTTGTGGTTTGATTTTTTTTTTTTTAAATAAGGTGGGTCACTGTCCCATCCGATTTGGCACACGTGTTCCATGGAGGTGACCCTTGGAGATTAAATCACCAGGCCTCAGGAAGGCAGTGATGTAATAAGCTTACAGCTAAAAACATCAAGCTACAGCCCTAAGGAGGTTGGAAGCACCAGGAAAACGAAGGACACTAAACCAGTTTTCACAAATTTACTGCACATGGTTTTGTCTTGACTTTTACACGAGTGTGAGTGAATACAAAGAGTCCAAAAGGTCAGTCATAGATGGACCCAAAGCAATGTGCTCATCAGCACAGGATGGCCACACACTGAGTACTCTGATTTAGGCCCCAGCAAAGCTGTGTAGTCTTTGCATCTTTTTTTCCCAACTCTGGGCTTTGCAGAAAGCCGAAACTACTTCTATTCATCTATTGCTCTCTGTTTCTCTAAAACAATACCTTAAAGACTTGTTGCACACGTAGTTCCACCAGCTGTGACCCTGGGAATCTGGGGTTTCTGCTGGGCCCGAACAGTAATGACTCCTGAAGAAAAGCAGCTCTTTCATGTAACTGAGGCCAGCCTGTTTACAGAGGGGCAGCAGCTCATTCCTGTGACCAAAGCTCAGGGATCTGATCAAGTACATCGCGTTAATGCTGGTACTGATGGCAAACTTAAAAAAGGACGTTGATGGTTGGTTTTAAATTGAGGGACTGGTGTTTGCTCGTCTGTGAAGGCAGAGGTCCGTCAGCTTGGGCACTGTGAGCAGTTTTCTCTAGATGGCATTCGCCTGCTTCCCAGGACAGGGCCTGCAGCTTGGGCAGCATCTAACCATGGGATGTAGTGGCAGCACAGAACGGCAAGGACAGAACGATAAATCTAATTTCAGTTTCAGAAAAGCACTTGTGATGACTGTGTGGGCTCCTTGCGTACATCCTGGGCCTTTAGCTCTGGAATTGCCTTGCAAACAGAAAGAAACGCACTGTGGGTCTAAGCAGGGGTGTGCAGGTGTGAAAGCGGAGAGCAGCTTGGAGTAGCAGGTACTGACAGCTACAGCTGAACACTGAGCATAGGCACTAAACAGGCGGGGAAGGCTCGGGGAGAAGTTACACACTGCTGTTAGTTACTTCTTGTGTGTGTGCCCCTCCGTGCCTGTCTGAGCTGCCAGGCTGCGATCAACACAAGCTCTCTGTGGAAGCACAGACATCCTCATCCATCCCCTTCCCCTGTTTGTCACCGCGGGAGCCCTCGTTTCCTCACACGCTCTCCAATCCGCTTTACTGCTCCCTTGGTGTCCGTTTATTTTGCACTGAGTGGTACAATATGATCCCTTCTGGAAGCACTTCTTGCAAACAGTAAAATACATTTTCCCTGAAGCCAACATCTTGCTTCACATTTGCACCGTAAAACACCGAGCAGAGCCGAGGAAAGTTCCAGGCGAACCAATTGGCTGGAGCTGCTCTCTGCGTCTTCCTTTGTTTTCCTTTGGCTGATTCTGTTAAAATTTAAGGTGCTACACGAGAGTCCAGGGCTCAAATGACTGTTAGCTTTGTTTCATCCTATATCTAATTTACTTTAACATGGGATCCTGGCATTCGTTTCTTTAAGAGACTGAATCAATTTTATGCTAAGTGATTTCTCCGAGCAGATTTTTTTTTTATTGTCCCCTTTGCCTAAAGTAAATTAGAGTGATAGCTGGAGCAACCAGGGAATGAAAAGGAGTCAAGTCCTCAAGTCACATTAGCAGGCTTGTTGAGGCCTTTAAACAATCATCACCATCAAAGTACTCCATAATAACTGTAAAAAAGCTAATCACAGGTGGCAGTGGGCGTGAAATGTGTGGCTCTGTGCTCAGTCCTTGGGATAATGGGGGTATTCATGGGATTTCTAGAAGGACTCCTTTGTGCAGCGAGTCATGTGCCTGCTGAGCTGAAAGGACTATTTTGCTCAATTTGTCTAAAAGCGCTGGCTTATGAGATAGCTGCAGGGGTTACACTGCTCAGGTTGTTTTAACCCTTCCCACGCGGAGGGATTTTGGTCCAGTTCCAGGACCTTGTCTGTGCTGGGAAATGTCTGCAGTGTCAGGGAGGGGAGCACATTACTGATCAAGGCCCGAGACTGTGCAAAGACCACCGACCTTGCTGGGCGAGGCCTGGGGCTTTGGCTCTGCCTCTTCATGGATGCTCAGCTTGAGACGCTCCTTTTCCCTCCTTGGCAGCCCTGGGAACTCTGAGCCCTGTGAAGCACCTTGAAGTTGAGGTTCTCGGCCGCTACTGAGATTGACTCCTCGAAGCCAGGAGTATTTAATAAGGCTTTCGGTTTGGGGGCATAGTCCTAAGGTACACCAAGCTTTTCTTAGGATCTTTTTCACGGAAAAAAAAACCGAAAAAACTTCCAAACAATCTCTTGGTGATCTCTAAAGAACCATCTCAAACCGTGGAAATGTTTTTTATTGCATGAAACCTGCACAGTCTAGAAGTATTTTCCTTCCTCACTAGAAATAGTTAAAAGAATGCCTGAAAAAAGAAATCTGTTACCTAAGAGACTCTCAAAAGAGGAAAATATTTTTTACATTCGAAATACTTTACTTTGAAATGGAAATAAACATTAATTATCCAAATGCACCAAATAGTTAACTACCATAATACATTTACTTAAATTTCAGTCAGTATCTGGGGGTGAAGGAGAGACCAGTGCTGTTTTCTACCAAAAAGCATAAAGCTAATGGTTGGGTGTTAATTAATATTGCTACTAAGATAAAGTGTAAAGATTTTAAGTGATGTTTCACGTCCCTAGTGCAGTCTCAGAACTCAGGAGACAAAGAGAAATTGGAAGTTTAATCCCTCATGTTATTTTGTTTGGTCTCCATGATATTAAAATGGGCTCTAGTCAAGAGCTTTCCAGTTTCAGGTAAGGCTAAACCAAGTCAAAAACCTGTAAAGAAACCATTCCCAGGTTGGTTTCCAGGCTGCATCACCGCAGTGGTGATCCAGGTGCCTAAATCTTGCAGTTATGTCTATCATTTTGTGAATGCCAGGGTATTGCACTGGCAGGGGAAGAAGCTTTTCTTGCAAGTGGGAATGATGACCCTGGTTAGGCAGTGCAAGTGTCACAGGGGTCTGAGTTCTCATCTGATTCAAGAAATACCTCCTGAGATAATACATCAGAACTTACAGGTAGGAGCTTCTTTCCTCTGCTTACTTTGCTTCTCATGGAAAGACTTCCTTTCACCCTTCTTCTCTCCCTTCCCCCTTTGTCCTTTGCCTTTCCTTTCCCCTTTTCACCTTCCCTTTTCCCTTTCCCCTCACGCCCTGTCACTCTGTGCTGCTGACAGCAGGGTACAGCTCCTGCTCTTTGCCACTAAGAAGTTCATGGTGTTGACACCAAGCTGTGCTGAAGCAGGGTGTGGCTGGGAGGATGTAAAAAGCAGGTAAAGAACTGGAATGAGCTGATTCTGCCTGTCCCTCTGTCTCTCACATGCACACAAATCATTTAATTGTGTTTCCTGACACCCTGGGTCAGCCGCAGCTCTTTTTTTTTCAAAAGAACCCTCAAAAGGGGTTCTTTTGCTCTCCTTAATTTTTCTCTCTCTGTCTCCTTTTACCATTAACATAGCCATTACTGAAAGAGAGATTCAAATCCTTAATTTCTGATTTAGATAACAGGAGAATTTTCTATCCATCCCACGTCACCCCAGCCCAAATGAACGTGGTGTCTGGAATGGCAGAATTCCAACTGGGATCTTGAACCTGTGTCCCCTGCAGAGCAGCACAGTTGTTTTGCTGTACTGCGTTACAAGGAGTGGATCGTGGAATGTCTCAGTGTGTATAACCTGAGGGGTTTTTGGGAAACTGCCTGTGGAAGTCCCTCGTCTGGCTAACGTTAAGCTGAGCCATTCTTTGGTAGCGCTCCACGGATCAGTTTTAGGATTTGACTCCTCCCTGTGCTGATTTGGAGTGGAACACTGGTTCAGAACACCTGGCATTGTTACGTGCTGTTTGCCTGGTGCTGGAGGCAAGAGCACAGGTGAAATCCTCCCTTTGCTGATAACGTGGCAAAGCTTTCATGGATTTCTGCAAAGCCCAGAGTTCCCCACCAGTGAACTCGCCAGCTGGAAAGTTATCTCAAAGTCGGGAACATTTCAAAACTAATTCTCAACCACTTTTGCTGCCCAAGAGGATGGTATCAGTGTCCGTCTATTTTGGACACCCATAAAGCTCCTTTGTAGGTGAAATCCTTTTCCTTTCTTCTGTCGCTTGTGCAGTTTGATCCTGCACCTTGCAGCCATTGCCTATTGAAGGTGCACATGCTGCTCCATTCACCGCCGCAGCCTTTGAAGAGTTAAGCTCTGCAGTCACTCAGAAGGTGGACTTCTGCTTTTCCTCAAGTCTCTATTCATCTCCAGGAACTGAATTTTTCATGCAGTAATTAAAATTTGTAGGTCAAACCTCCCATGGCACCGTTTTCTGCTAATATGGGAGAGCAGCGGTCGGATTCGCTTACGCTGCTCTTCGCCGCACTGAGATTTAAAGGATGAAGGGTGACATTTTCCCCCATTTTGTAAATTAATGCCATTGATCTGCCTAACAAGAACAAAGTTAGGCTTCAAAATACCAAATGATAAAGAGATTAAGACTTTAAATGGCTTTCCAAAGACAACCTCTATTGTAAGATTCCAAGCAGAGTATTGAACTTTCAATTAGAATTTCTAATGGGCTATTGACTTAAATGGATAAAATGTTGCAAGTGATAGCTTTCAAGATGACAAAAATTGCTTAGTACATTCTGGAATATTACTTTATGAAGCAAATACTGTTCTGGAGGCTGAGTAGTAATAACCCAGGCCCCGGGCAATATTGTTCTGTGTCTCTGTGCAGCAGTTTTTCAAAATTGAACTAATGCATTTTGAAACATTTTCTCTTTTCATGTTTTGTAAATCTTTGGGAGTGTGAGGTACTTTAACTTTCATGAAAGAATCTTAAATCTCTGGTGATGCAGTATGATTGCACTCTTTATGAAACACAATCCATCTACTCCAGCGTTGTATTTTCCCACGTTCTTCCATCTGGGGCACAAACAATGTGCCCACCTCGTGTGGCTGCTCCTGACTGTGCTCCAGAATGTGCCTGTTCTGCAGTGCCTGTGCTGCAAATAACAGCTGAAACTCTCCCAGATCATCCTGGCGCTTTGCACTGAATTGACTTGAAGGTTTGTTATGAAACACTAGCTCTAGTACATTTTTCAAAGGATATTTTTCAGAGACTAGCCAGCCCGTTCCAGGATAAAGGGTTAATATTATGCTTATGTTACAGTGCATTAAAAACTCTAATTAAAACAGCATTACATTCCCATCTGCCAATCTCCAGTAATCTTCTTTAATTGCAGTAATTAAACTATATTTACATGTTCAGAATACTTGTAATTTAGCAAATTGCACTCTCTGCTCTACATTTAATCAAACAACCAGTTCCAGTATATTTAGTGTGGAAAGAAGTAATTTCAATGTTTTGATTACTATAGCAGATTTGACAGAGTAAGTGCCCCTCTAGTAGAGACTTTGAAAGGGAAGGCAAACATGAAATATAGTCCTGTTCTGATTGTCATGTGAATGCCTAATTACATGTTAGAGGATTAACTATTAAAGGGTACACACTGTTTCGCTTGATTTTTTAGGCACAGCTGACATAACAGATAATAAAGGTTGCCTATTTGGGGCTGTTTGGTGGAATATATAAGCTTTTTATTATTATTATTAGAAGGCTCTAAACCGAATATTAAATCCTGTGAGTTAGTAAGGTCTTAATGCCCCCCATCTTCACTTGAAAGATGCAGGTGAATTGCAGATGATGTTCACACTGCACTGTTGGCAGCTGTCCCCAGCTCCTTCCCTTCCCCTGTTTTTGGGGGAGGCGGGGTTGGTATTGTTGGAGTGGCAGCTCCCGGGTAGCTCTGTCAGTGCTTGGGCAGCTTTTGTGTCTGCGGCGGCCTGGGATGGGCAGGTTCTCCGTGCAGAGCTGGTGCTGTGCCTGTGCCCTGGGAGCCGGTGGCACTGAGGTGTCCTCAGCTGGTCCCAGCCTGACTCGGGCACACGATGCAGGTGGGTGGGAGTGGGTGGGGGAGTTGAGAACTCCTGCACAAAGGGAGGTTTTTCATTTACTGCACATCTCCTCTGTGATCTGGGTCTGGAGCGAACTTGAAAAGGGGATTCCAGTACCAACCACCTGGTCTTCCCCACATAAGTCGTACAAAGCAGAAAAAATTCCCTCTGATCTGCCAGCACCAGACACGCTGGATTCGGGGCCAGCCCTGCGGGCAGAGCCCGTGCTGGGGTGGGAGCTCTGCCTCTGCCAGGGCCCACGCACGTCCCCCTGCCAGGGCCCCCCATCCACAGCCCTGTTCGTGGGCGTGCGACTTCAGTCCCCAGACAGCGCCGGGACATCTTCGTGCGAGTTCTGTGGTGAGTTCTGGTCATTCACAGAGGTGAGGTGTCACACTGTGAATGTCGGTAGGGAATGAACCTGTTGCCCACAAGATGTGGGTGTGGCTGTTAAGGACAGCAGTTCTTGCAGGCTTTGGGACCCCTGGAATTCCTGGCTGGCAGAGGAGGCCGTGCTGAGCACTGGCAGAGGTCCCAGGGAGTGATTCCGGGGAGCAGTGGGTGCTCCTGAAGAGCTGCTCCCGGCACACCCAGTGTGTGAAGGGAATTGTGTGAGCAGAGCTGCAGCCAGGGTGGTTCTCTGCAGTGGTCTGGTTACAAATATATTGCTTTTGTTCCAAAGGCAGTCAGAAAAGCCATTAAAAATCCCTAGCTCTGACTAATTTTCCTTATTAAAATGCCTTTCTACCAACATCCTCCTTCCCTGGACCTGACCTCGGACACCCTTACCCGTGACTGCTTCTGGGATTTCTTACATCATGCTGACTTCATTCATTTCAAGGAGGTGCCTCCTGCTTTCCACTGCTGAGGTGTAAAATCAGGTCATTCCCAGGCATTCCCTGGGTCTGGGTCGCTGTCTTTGCTCCTGTGTAAAGCCAGCAGTGGAGGCTCTGAATTGAGCCCTTCCAGTCAGATGTGTCTCTCCGTGTAATCACACTGTGTGACTTTGCTCTCTGGTTCCATCCACACCCCCAATTTTCTGGTTTAGAATTAGAAGAATGTATGTTCTAACAAAGTCATTTAATCAAGGGGAGCATTTGCTGTATTTACTCTGACTGTGCATTTATATCTACATAAATATATATATATAAAATTTCTTTTGAATATTTCTAGAGTAGCAGATGATAAAAAAATTATAAATAGACATTTTGAGCCATATTTTTAAAAACCAAGATTATAAAGCTTGAATTAAAAAAAAAAATTGGCTGTACTATGGAAGATGTAAAGAAATTAGCCTAATTCTAATAATTTCTTATTGTTTACTCCTGATTTACATGAGCATGGGTGAAGTAAGAATGACAGCAATGCTGTTCAGTTCCTCTGTTCCTCAAGTTCACATACATGAGAGACCTGCCCTGTTTTGGATTTCTCATTACGCTCTGTGGTGTTCACAGTGAGGATTTCAAGATGGGTCTTCTTAAGCCTATTAAAAATAAGAATCATGCTGGTCATACGTTTAAATAGATTTAGTTTAGTGGCTTCAGGGGAAAGTGGGGATGGGAAGATGAATAAAATAAAAATCTGATCTAGAAACATGTCTGGTTTTTCAAAGGTTTTCGCAAAAAAAAATAGAAGTTCTGGCATTTCAATTTGCACTAATTTCACACATCATCTTAGGGAGTGCAGGGTTTGGGCCCTTGCCAGACTGGCTGAGAATCCTCTTTGGAAAAGCACAGTTTATGTACTGAGTGGATGCTGCACCACATAGATATTTCCTAATATCTTTCATTAAACTTCCAAATGGACACTAAGTATGTAAATACAGCAAAACTCAAAGCCTGGCTTTGAATTTATATTTTCTAGGAAAGCTTTTAACAGTGGTAGTCTAACAATATTGTGCTATGTCTGGCTTGCCATTTTCAACGAGTAGCTTAATGAGTTTATTGTATAATGAAGGACTCTGATTTATTAGCTTTTCATTATGCTCATTCCATCAGCTTCCTGCTAAATGCTCTAACCTTGGCAGAGATGTCAGTCTTTATCAGGTGGTATCATTGCTTTTTAATAAACTCTCCTCCCACGTTGATAATATTACATGTGAAATCCCTTCTCCTGCATTATTCCCAAGGGAAGGAAAAAGTATATTTATTGGAAAGGCTGCACTGAAGCAGTGCAGAGAATTCCTAAGCAGTTTGGTGCTACTCCTTGGACTACCTCAGACAGAGTGGGCAGATTTGGAGGCTGCAGTTTGGTCCTTTGGCTGCTCCCCTCAACTGGCAGAGGATTGGGCCCATCCTCTCCACACTTTAATTACAGCAGAGTGCAGCTGGTTTAAAACTGGCACTTGCAGGTATTAACAAATATTTCTTTAGCAGGTATTTAATGATCTACTCTATTACAAGAATTAACATGGTGATGGCATGCAAGGAGAGGGGGGAAGGAGGGTAAAGTAATATTTTACAACCTGAAAAATTAAGCACTGAGATAGTTAAGGCCCAGCCCTCATTAGCTGAATGGTAGATTTTTCTAATTAGTTCTTTCTAGTGTAATTAGCATGGATGAGTCTAATCATCTCATGTGAAACCAAATCTAATGCTTGGGAAGGAATGTCCTTGGCCTCTCTTTCAGACTGATTCCAAGGATTTTGTGTGTTTCTGCTGAGATACTCCTTAAAGAAACAGCAGCCTGCCTTCCTAATGAAGCTGGGCTGGGAGGAACGAGAAGACTTGGACCTCACTGTGCATTTTCATGGAAGCCTAGAGGAAATTCTCCCATGAAAACAGGCAATCCTCATGTGACAAGGGAATCAGGTGTGGCCAGTTTCTGTAAGAAGGCCAAAATCATCAATGAAATTTTGAATCCACATGAGAAATGAGTGTTCAAACATTGGACTTAAAACCCCAGTTTTTCGGAGCTCCATATTTCCCTGTAGAAACATTCTCTTCTATCCTCCTTAGAAATGAACACAAAGTGAAATGGAAAATAGAGCTTCATTTCCTGCTTGTGTAGCTCCTCTTGCTGTGAAATGCAAACAGTCAGAGTTGCATTCCCTTTGTTGTCAACAGTCTGAGCAAGAGAAGACAATATTGATGCAAATTATTTTGTTTACAGATTGCTATCAACCCTCACTGTAGAATTAAAGTCAGTAAAAATTTGAGTTTACCCTCTTTTTCTCTTTTTTTATGTTTTAGAAACCAGGTGTGAAGGGCAGGCAGGAAGCTCAGTTGGCCCCGTTTTGGGCTGTGTTTGTCCTGACTGGTCTTTACCAGTAATAATGAGTTCATTTTGCAATTTGAAAATGTTTGAGAGGTTAAGGAAGTGCAGGGATCTGCCTGGTGCCGTAGCACAGCACATCCATCTCCTCCTGGTGCTGTTCTGACACTGAGCACAGAGAGCTGCAGCACAGAGGCTCAAGGGACAAAGTGAAGGGCAGCACAAGGAGGGCCAAGGAATTCAGTTGTGCTTTAGCTGGGAGCAGTGGCATCGCTCAGGTCACTCCATCCCAATGTGCAGGAGCAGATTTAGCTCAGGCCCTCACTGCACTAATTATGATTAAGTCTCAGGCAGTGTCATTTTGGACCCAGCACTTCTGTGAGCCGACCTGTGCCGCCGGAAGTTCTGGATTCCTTTGTGTCTTTCCTGCATGATTTACTCTTTCCCTGGCCAGACTTCGCAGTGTAACAGCCCTCATTTCTTAAGTACTTGAAAGTCTTTATCTGGAAAATTAAAAGGTAAATACAGTGATTAAAGATATCTCCTTTAAAAAATACTTCATTCAAGCCCGATCTGTGGGGGTGTGCTTTTGCCAGTGGATTTACTGGGAATGCTGTAACCTGCTACTGCATTTATCTGGTAATGAGCTCCGGTCGTTTGTTTTGGAGTGAAAGGGAGACAGGTGATACTGGTGTGGCTGTGACAGAGATGGCTTCCCCTGGGCCCTGGGAGGAGGGACGTAGCCTTGAGCTTTTTTCCCACAAAAGCAGTTGAATGCAGGTAAGCAGAGACAGACAAAAGGTGCAGGTGATGCCCCTCTCGCTCTGTGGCTGCAGGGTGTATCTGTGTGATGTGTTTTTCAGCTGAGAAGAGAAAGTCAGGTACACAGTGCACAGCAATTCCTAACCCTTTCCAGGAAAATGGAAACTCGTCCTTGTTTCTGTGTTCAGGCCTCAGCAGACTCCTCGCTGGGTATCCTCTGTACCACAGGTCCTGGGCACTGCTCTTCCCGAGGCCATCTGACCTTCTGGATCTCCTGTGGCTCTGGAGAGACGGATTTAGGGCCATCCTGATGGAAGCAGACAAACCACTCCACTAAATCTATTGAAATGGCACTAAGAAATGAAAACAGGCTTAGGCAGCCAGGCAAGCAGGAAGGCATGGTCTGTGACCTCATGGAAATAGCTGGATTGAGAGATGTTAGATTGAGGGGTTCTTTTTTAGCCCATTCCTGTTAAAACCAAGGAATGGCGTAAAATTGCTGTGCTCATCACCTGGTGCAGGACTGGATTTCTCCAAGCATCCAGCTGGAGAAGTGGGAAATCCAGCTGGCATGTGAATGGTGGGACCTGTCTTTGGGGGAAGGTGACAGTCCAGGGGAAAAGCAGCAAATAGCACCGAGCTTGAGCCATGGAAGCCCCGTGGGATTCATGGCATGGCAGAAGAGTAATGGGACAGAATTGTAGTTACTGATATTTTTATATGGAAAAGAGGAAATGAGATGTAAACAGTATTAGTGTAATACAATTTTCATGTGAGATTAAAAGGAAAGCCAGGATTTGAGAGATTTGGAGATTGCAGTTACAGGATAAGTGATATTTGAAAGGATCCTACTTGATTTGATTAAACTGGAGTTCAAATGTCACTAGAGAGATGCATTACTTACAAGTTTTCCAGGGTTTCTGTTTGTGCATCCCAAGCCATGCTCATCTCAGACCTGGGCAGGGATGTGGGGGGGTCGCAGGGTGGGAGGGGGCTCAGGCTGCATGGAAAGGTGCCTGCTGCTCAGAGGTGGGGGTGTGCTCTGGGTCACTGTGCTCCTGGCTTTGGATGAGGGTTTTGGAGTCCACTTGTGGTAGTGCCACAAAAAAATGCATCTGCTGTTGATTCCTGTTCTCTGGCTGGAGGTGTTCGGATCATGCCACATCCTCAGTGGCAGTGAGAATTCAAATTTGCTGCTGCTTCTTCAGGTGTTTTGGTTTCCATTCTATTTTTGCTGTGGTGAGGTGGTGCTCAGTGGTGGGGGGTGTTTGACAGATGTGGTCAAATCCCATTCCTGTGTCCTGCCCTTGCTCACACTGGCCTGGTGTCGCTGGCCTGGCCCTGGGATGACTTCTGCAACGTGACAAGCCTTTTTTAACCCAAATTTTGCAGCTGAGGCAATGGGCTGAGTAAGGACTTTAAAGGCATTTGAGAGGAAGGTGGTTGATCATTCGCAGGCCCCGGTGATGCCCCGGTGATCTCCCAGCACTGCTGTCTCTGGTTCCCAGGCCGGGCCAGTTCAGTGTTCCCGTGCGCCTTCCCAGGCCTCTCTGTGTGACACCCTGGTTAATAACAGAGACCCTGTTGGCCAGATCTCCCCTGGGGAAGTCTCCTGCTCCTGTGACATCAGCCAGGCCCCCCTGACAGCACTGGCATTTTCTCCAGGTGCCCAAACCAATCCCCATGTCCCAGCCCGAGCCATGGGAGATGTTGCACCGGCATCTGGCACTAATCTCTGTTGTTGACATTTTGGGAATGAGAACACGAGCTATTAGCAAAGATGTTTGCTTGTACCTAATTAATGTTCAAGTGTATACCCCTTCCTTTATCAGCCCTGCAGCAGCAAACCAGACCTGGCGTTATCTTTCACCAGCTTTAAAACTTAATTATTTCCCGCCTTGGTGTTAAAGGCCGTGCAGTACAACTTGCTACCTTAATATAGATTTAATCAAGTTACGCAGCCTCAGAGTGGCTTGATGGCTCTTTAGCTGAAGTGACTGCATTTATATATCAATAGAGCAAAATTTGGAGTGTGCTTTTTTGCTTTGGCAGGACACCGTGGAAATGAATGGATGGGTGAACACCTCTGTCTGGAACAGGCTTGGAGAAACACGGGCAATTTCGATTCATTCAGTCAAATTGCAGTGTTGTGCAAAAAGCACTCCAAACCTTTTTCCAGTATTGCAAAGAAGCAGCTCGGTGATGCTGCTCTGGGGTGCTCCAGTGGGTGTTTTCAGCTGGGTGAGAGCAGAGCCCTGATCACGGGCACAGCACCGGGGAGAGCGTTCTCACCCTCGGCTCCACCTGAGGCAAGCTGTGCCTGCGTGTGGAGGGGAGGGAAAAGAGACACAGAATCAAAACTCCTCATTGCTGAGAGCACTGGCTGACAAACTGT
Source organism: Mystacornis crossleyi (assembly GCA_013400655.1). Classification (NCBI taxonomy): domain Eukaryota; kingdom Metazoa; phylum Chordata; class Aves; order Passeriformes; family Timaliidae; genus Mystacornis; species Mystacornis crossleyi. The sequence goes on along the minus strand of VYZQ01061760.1, from coordinate 19,117 downwards.
GTCTCTCTGTAGCCACTGTCAGCGACATGACTTAGAGGGCTCGCAGCACACAGAGAGTCACACTCGAATCCTGACAGGGCAGTGAAGCAGGTAATTGATGTCATCCAGTATTTTCCTAAGAACTTAGTCCTTGTGTGTGATCTTCTGAGGTTTTAAATCTAAGCTGAATTCAACATACTTGAATGCATGGTGAGTTAATGGCCACGGAGGGTTTCTTCTGTGGGGAACCTTATTGTAATGTGGTGTGATACACCTGCTAAAGTGATTTTAAGTGGCCTCAGCTTGGTTTGCATTGAGACCCTGCTTTAGCCCTCTCCTCTTTGCCATTCAGTATGAAGTTCAGCCTGTGAGTAATATGGCCTTAAATAATTCAGAGAGCAAAGGTATGCTGCTGGCCTCATCACTAAAGATGATGTCTGAGTGTACTATGTTTTGGGTTACTGTTCTGAAATAATCTCTGTGTGTTTGAATTCTTCGGCACCGCGAGGATCGGTGACTGGTTGGGAGAGGTGGCTGTTTGAGGGTGCTTTTACAGCACAGACTTTTACACCTGGCCAGCAGATGCTCTTGGTTTTGCCTGCAGTGAAACCTCTTAGATGCGGATGTGATGTGAAAGGTATCCATGATGGATGTCCAGATTTATTTTACTGAAACCCTAGACATTGCTAAACCTGAATTTCAAGTGTGAAGGGCTAGTGTGCCACATCACTGCACTTTGTTTTTATCTGGATCTTGTTTTTAGGAGAAACCAGATTTTTGGATGAGCTCAGGTCTATCAAGACACATTAGCAAAAACCAGACTTTGAAAAGAATGTAGCAAGTCAGTGGCTAAGATTGTGTCACAAGACATCCCCTTTTACCACAGCAGGGGCTCGTGAGTACTTAGCCCTTTGAAAAAACATCCGCGAATTTAAGAAATGTTGAATCTTTTATGAGAAATTATGGTTGTGGGGTTTTTTTTAAGGGGTTGTCTTTAACACAACAAAGTATGGATGAGGGGCGGGGAAAAAAGCTTAAACACATTGCATTAGATGATTTATCTCTGATGAAACTCTAAGGAGATCTTTCCCTACAGAGCCTTCCTCAGAAGGTTTGTTCATTGTCAGACTCTGTAAACCGAGCAGCAAGCAGGTTACAGCAACTCGTGTCCTCTTCATACACCTCTGTGTCCTTTCTGCGTCCACCTGAACAAGTGTTGAAAAAGCAAAGCCCCTGAGAGGCAGCAATAAATTCATAACAAATCCTACATAGACCAGTAACCTCCAGTTCCTGTTTGATGTGGGTCAATCACCCTAAAGCCTAATCCAGGGCAGGAAGCGTGGCTGGAGGACCTTTAGCCAGGAGCCTCTGGTTTCCCTTCTGCAGAGCAGGGGTGACTTTGCTCCTGTGGCTCCCTGGGCTCTCTGGCCCCGTGGAAACACCATGTGTTGTTGCCATGATAACCTGAATGTAAGACAAGTTTTTACCACCTCAGAAATCCATGTATGACAGAAATACACTTGGCTACAGATTTATGGGCTGCATTACATCCTTTGGATGCCGAAGGCTGAGGGTACCCAGCGCAGGTACTGTCGCAGCCTGCCAAGTGCTTAAGGCATTTGTGTTGGTGTTTTCGTGGTGTCTGTGCTGCACCAGAGGGTCCAGGAGCTCTCAGCCACACCCTCAGTGCCAGCAGATGCGAGGGCAGGTGTAGGGAGGGGGCCCAAGGCAGCGTCACCATCCCAGCAGTGCTGCCTTTCCTACCAGAGTCAGGCAGCCAGAACACAAATAGAGCAGGGGGATGTTTAGGAGGAAGCTGTCTATGGCAGGGCCTGCTGGCTTTTGGGGAGATGGGCTTGTGAAATCCTCTGTAGGGCTGGGGAGGAGGAGAGTGGGCTGAGGGGGGTCTGCGTGTGTTGGGTATGGGACATCTGGGAGTACCCGTGTGTTGCAGAACTTCTCAGGCACCATTTGGTTGGTCACTTTTCATTTCTTAGAAGTGTATTTTTCCTTTCATTTTTATTCTTGATAAAGTAAGAGCGGCCTGAGATTGGAAGCTGCCTTAAATCGAGTCGCTGCAGAATTTATTTTGATTATTACAACAACAATACAAACATTTTCACTTCTTACACATTCTCTGCCAAATTACGCAGCATGGTGCAGTAAATTTGAGACATGCTAAGGTTTTGCATTAGGCAAATAAAAGAAGGTTGAAAGAGTTGGTTCTGTTTTTTATCATAGTTTAGCATCAGACATATCTCCTTTCCTTGTAAGCTGGAGCTGTCTGTGTAACACTATTGTCATCCACGAGGGATCTGGAGAGCAGCATTACAGATTTAACATGCTCAGGGAAACCAATACCGAGCTATCAACCGATACATAACACTAATACAGGGTTCACTTTACACTCAGCCAAAAAGAGAGAGAGACAGATTGTTCCAAGTTTAGACAAGCTGTAAAATCCTTTCCTAGCAGGTACCGCACTGGCCAGCCCTTGAGACTGTTCTAATTGCTTTACATCTGTACAAAGGTTCCTTGTAATCGGGCTTTCTGCCTCCATTTGTCTTCTTTTCAGCCTCTTAGTAAAGGCCTTAATTGGTCTTAGTGGGGCTTTTCTGAGTTAGTGCAGCCATACCTTAAAGGCTGAGCAAGTGCCGGCGTTACCTGGGGGGGAACGGAGGGAGCAGAGGAGAGACATCAATACTTCTTTACCTTTAACACTGTAATTAATGGGCTCAGAGCAAGGAACAGATTTGGAGAAATTCTAGCTCTTTGGGGGATTTTGAGACAGATCAGGCAAAACAGAGCCAGGGTGGAATTCTCTAGAATTTCTCCCTGCTTCATTTCTCTGTGAACAATCATTAGCCTTGTAATTGTCTCCTGGTAAACTGCTGTATCAGGTTCCATTTTGTCCTCTTTAGAGGATCGAGTTGCCTTTAAATCAATAGTTTGAAGTACTGGGGGATGTATGTGAAAGGAAGTGCCCTCTAATTTCTGTTTCTTAGCTACTAATTATTTAATAATACATTTTATTGCCTATTAAAATGTGGCATAACTTGCTTGTCAGCAAAACTGGATGGAACATAATCATTTGAGAAGGATAATTGGCACTCTTGCAGATGGCTTTTATTGCAAGGCTGGTTTGTTGTTGCAGGAGTTCCTTGCCAGGTTTGCTCACGGGCTCTTTGGGCGGTCAGCGTTCCGAGAGAGCTGCTGCACACAGCCCAGGCTTCCACGTGTGGCACACTGAGAATTTGGGGTGCACGTGGCTTTCTGACGTAAGAGCCGCTCTGGTGCCCGGAGAGTTCCTTCCTTCCACTCTGGTCTTTATAAGAGCCCTTGTGGGTTTTACCACCACGCTGCAATTTGGTTACTAGATATAGCAAAATAGGAGAATTTGTTTGGCTAACTGATTAATGGAGGTAGGTAAAGCTGGGCCGGGGGGTTGTCTTGAAGTTATTTTGATATTATTACTATTTTTTGCTGCAATCAGAAGTGCATGCGTGCTTTTGGCTGAACTCTGTGGAGCTTGTACAGTCAGTATGTGCAGTGACACTCTGGGTGCTCTGCAGTGCCTGCCCTGAAGTTTAATAGCTTTAGACAGATAACTGGAGGTTGACTCACTGCCCTCCCATTGCTTCAGGGTCCTTGCCATCGTTAGAGTGACTGGGTAGCAAATCTTTTCAGAAGGCTGTGCCTTGGCCAGAGGACAGGTCCAGGGGCTGTGCTGCAGGCCCTGTTCTGATGGTCACTGGGTGCTGAGCTCTCTGGGCAGCTGCTGATGGTCGGGACTGGGGGTCAGCGAGTCTGTGCCCGGGCTGAGGAGCTGGGGGGGCTCTGCAAGAGGGACCCTGCAGTTTGGGCATGAGGGAGCTGCTCCTCAAGGATTGCTGATAGACAAGAGCCTCTTCCTTAGTTTCCAACAACCACACTCTCCAGGGTGACCTTTGAATTCCATTCTGATTTTTCTGAGGGAATGATCATCTTGTGTAGGAAAGCTCTGGTTTATGTTTATTTTAAATTAAATGAAGAAGAGACTGGAACAGGCTGTTTCTTATTAAATACTTCTGCAGTTAAATTCTGGTGGGTTTTTTTCCTCCTGGGGAATGCTTTTGTTTATAAAGAAGTGTTCCCTTTTCTGTCACTGTTTTGCTTTATATCCCACGAACTGGCCTTGTTTGGGGAAGGGCTCTTTAGACCAGTGCTCCTGGCAGATCCCACTTCAGGCTGCCCTGGCATCACTCAGTTCCCTGCTCACTATCCTGGGTTCATCCTCCCCTCTAATGGTTTCAAGCTAGAGCAGTGTTTCCATTTTTTGCAAAAGAACTTTATTGAGTGTTCGTGTATTCTTTGGGGAAGTGTTGGGAATTCAGGGATGGCAACTGTGCATTTCTTCGGAGTATTGGAAGTACATATTCCATGGGAACTCTGTGGCCCACATTACATGGTCAAAAGTAGTTGGAATGAAATAGTGCAGGTGAGATTCAGTGTCTTCTTGGTACCTGTTTTTATAATGTCTCCAAATTGCCTCTTCCTCACAGCAGTCAGAGAACAGAATCAGGGATGCTGATGTTCTTACCCACAGCCATTCCTTGTGAGGTGAGTGCTGTGCAATCAGCCCCTCATGGAGAAGTTAATGCACGACCAGGGACTGGTCCTTAAAGGAGATGATTCATTTACCTGGAAGTCATTTGTGTTTCATTAGTGAGGACAGGCCTGGAGCTGCCTGTTTCAGAAAGCAGTTACTGCACAGGCATTGGTTCTGTGGCACCCACAAACTGCCCAAGCCTTGGGTAGATGCTGTGGTACAGGCAGGAGTGGGTGGACGGGCTGGAAAAACAGTTTTCATCAGCATTAGTGCCTCGTGATGGCTGAAATCGGAACAAGTACATCCAAGAAATCCCATCTTTGCTGGGGTTTCACTCATGTGCTGCCGGTGCGAGCAGCATCTCTTGGGGTCAACAGAAACCTCTCGTTGAGATTGTAATAGCGTCACTGTGCATGTAGACAAGATGGGAAATTGATCCAGTACACTTCAGCTGCAGTTAAATGAACAGAGCATTGCTAACCTGACAGCATTCTGAAGAATTCAGATATAAGGATTTTGCTGTAATATCATATATTGAAAATTTGCTGTCAGACCTGGCTCAAAGTTTCTCTGCAGTAGAGGCAAATTATAAAGGTATTATTTTCCCCTAAGATGAGGCAGTAGAATTTGTCCTTTATCTCCTGTGTCTGCAGTTTCATCAGTGTGCCTGCTGAGTCTCCAGAACTGGTGTCGGGCAGTCCAGTTTCAGATGGGGTGGATGAGGGAGCAGGAAGATGCAGGTCCCGGAGCTGTGCTTGGTTCATCACTGGGATTTCAGAGCGCTCTCATGGACACCTTTCTTTCCCTGCTCTCTGTCCCAGGCACAGCAGTCCCTGTTTCTCTGTCGTGACCTTGCTGGGCCTCTCCAGTGGGGGATTCACACTGCAGTGTGATGCAGTGGGCACTGGTCCATTCCCAGCATTAAACTGGAAACAAGGGGCAGGGCAGCTGTGGAAGATGAGCCTTGGCTGCCTCCAGCCCATTCCCGTTCCCTGTGGGACACTGAGAGCCATTCAGCTCCACCAGCACAGGGAGTGCCTCATTCTCCAGGGCCCTTCACTCCACCTTCCATGGAGTATACAAGGAACACCAATATAAGCTACTCTAAACACTACTGGATGGCTAAAGTGAGACGGGGCAATCTGCTTCCTGGCAATTAGAAATGAGCTAATAACTTCTGGAGCAGCAGCAGCAGCCCAAAGAAATCCCTGAGCAGAACAAAAGCGTGGTGTGTGTGACACGGGACAGGCAGGAACTGTATCACCAGTGCTCTGGTGAGGAGCACTGGGCTGGAGGTGCTGGCTGGGGAGGGTCTGTGGGGTGAAGGGCCACACTCACAACACGCTTTGGCCTCCTGTAAAGTACACACTTCCAAATTTTTACTTGCATGTCATGTTTAAAAAATAATAATAAGCAGTGATCACAAAGAATCCACAGTGAACATGGTGCTGTCATTAAAATCCCTGCTGTAGACAGTCCTTTTAATAAAAAGTCTTTCTGTTGGCTACAGTTGCATTGGGGAAGAGGTTTATTGAGATTATTTGGGATACCTTCTGCATTTTTGGTGAGGTTTGAGGTACCGGCCATGCAAACAAAACATGGGAGCAGACGTGCCTCAGCTCAGTAAAGATCTGTAAAAGATCAGAGCAGCAAGAAATCTCAGGGTCAGGTATTTTAATGTCATTTGAACAAGTGGGCCCAGTGTACAGGAGCAAGGACGCATCCCTGAGCCTTTTGGGGCAGTGTGAAAGGCAGGTGCATCCTCTTGTGGAAACAGGTGTCAGTGTTAGGTGGCAAGGAGGGAAGAGACACTTGCTGGGCTTGTGCTTTGCTGCCCATCTCCCCGGGGTCGGTTATTTTCACATATTGTGACAGCCCAGGATTGTGCACAGTTGTGTGCCTGGCTGTGAGAGCTGCCTCCAGCTCCGGGTCCCCAGCACAGGGAGGGCCTGGAGCTGCTGGAGGAGTCCAGGGGAGGCTCCAGGATGAGCAGAGGGAGGGAGCAGCTCTGCTGGGAGGAGAGGCTGGGAGAGCTGGGATTGTCCAGCCTGGAGAGGAGAAGCTCTGGGGTGACCTCACTGTGGCCTTGCACGGCCTGAAGGAGCCACAGGAAAGATGGAGAGAGAAAATTGACAAGGAATGGAGTGACAGGACAAAGGGGAATGGCTTCCCACTGCCAGAGGGTGGGTTTAGGTTAGGTTTGAGGAAGAAATTCTTCCATGTGAGGGTGGGGAGGCCCTGGCACAGGGTGCCCAGAGAAGCTGTGGCCCATCCCTGGAGCTCTCCAGGGCCAGGTTGGACGAGGCTTGGAGCAGCCTGGGATAGTGGAAGGTGTCCCTGCCCATGGCAGGGAGTGGACCAAGATGAATGTAAGGTCCCTTCGAACCCAAACCAGTCTGTAATTCCATGGTAAGTAGTCACCATCCAGCTGGAGGCCTGTAGGTGATCACTGTGTCATCTCCACATGATCACTTAAAAAACACAGATCGGGAAAATTCTGGGGGTTGAGCTTTTCTTTCTACCAAGAGGAAAACATAGTTCTTAAACCAGTCTAATTAAGGTGATATTTGAGGAAAGAAATATAAATTTGCACAGCTTTCAAAAATAAAAGCCAGAGTTGACTAAATTGACTTGAGATAGCATGACAAGTGGCTGAGCTGTAGCAAGAGGTACTCTCTGTTAGGCACAGGGGGTGACAGACAAAGGGAAACAGCACTCAAGTGCCTGAGTGACATTTTTATACAGTGGCAGACAAGTACTTGGCAGCATCTTCCCTTTGCCATGGCTCTGTGTACGCTGATTCTTCAGCAAACAGTTCAATTAGCCGTGGTCGCCCTTTGTTTGCTGGAACATTGCTGGTGTTATTTCCTGTTTACCTAGTCTCTGAATTTTATTCTAAAAATCCCAGACCAATTAGGCAGACTATTGAAACATTTGACTTTAACGTAAATCTAAGAGCGTGAAGTAGCTTTTTGTGCTAATTTTTGTTGCTGGGTCAGGCAGGGGTCTCTAAGTTTTGAGCTGTGTTTGAAAGCACCAGCTGTGACTGCGGGCCCAGGCAGCATCCATCAGAAACTGATGGCTCCCTTTAGTCCGTGTTGGAAACAGCAATCACATTCTTAATCAAACTTACATTAAACCAAGCCAAGGGAAGCAGCTCTGCTTTTGCATTTGCAAGACCTGGATTTTGCAATGAACTTGGGAGTGTATTTGGGTTCTCAAGGGAATGGGCAGAGATTTTAATTCCCTAACAGTGCTTGAAACAGTCAATCCATGGAGCAAGTGGAGGTCAGGTGTCAAGACAGGCAGCTGCTGAGAGACAAGGAAGAGAAATAATAGGAGGGAAGGGGAAAAAAAACACCATCAAAGTGAACTGATTCACCATGTGAAGTTAAGTGAACTACATTACAACAGACATAGTGTCTGGAGGAACTAATTGCTCATGTGGTTAGGTAAGTCAGGTCTACCTGAGACCTTCTTGACTCTGGAAGCTATTAAATAGAACAGAACTTGCTAAAAGCAGAGAACTTCAAAAACATGATCTTTACTTTCCCTCCTTTCTCTCCCCCCCTTCCTTAAGGGAGACATTACTGATTGAGAGCAGACCTCAACAGCTTTTTGGCAATACAGAAGACTAATCTGTAGTCTCAAGCAATTATTGTTGAAGCCCTGCTTGTCTTTTCTTGAAAAGTCCAGAACCACAGACATTTCTTAGCATATTAAAAAAGATGATCTAGGTGTTGTGCAAGCTTTGAATCTGCTCCATAAAGCATTTTCTTTGTCATTAACACAGACGTGACTCATTGCTTGTAATACAAAATATGAGGGAAGGGGTGGTGGCAATTGAAAGTGGGTGAAGCAGTCCTGGCACAAGCAACCAGCTTGAAAGTGTGTAGTGAGCAGAGAATATTTCTCTTTTTTTTGGTATTCAGAGCAAAAAGTCTGGGTGGCTTTGGAAGGAGTGGGAAATAGGTGTTCATCCATATGTGTGCCTTGGCTCAGATTGCAAAGGCATGTCGTACACCTATGGAATTCCTCCAAAATGAAAAGCTCAAGTCAGGCCATTGCATGGATTTCTGAAAGTGTCGCGCTTGTGAACACATCATTTAAACTCACCTGACTGAATAGATAAAGCTAGGAATCCAGCTTTGAACAGCCATGTCTGACTGGGATCACTGGGACAGAGCAAAGGTTGATTCTTTAGGGCATTCCCAGTTATTCTGTGACACAGCAACACCAGAGTGCTCTGGTGAATGTCCATGTGCTGCCCTTATGTGCTCCAAAGAGGAGCCAGCAACAACACCAGAGTGAGAAAAAGAGTAATAGAGCAAAACGGAGAACATCAAAGGCTGAAGGAAATAAAAGCACTGGGCAACTGGTGTGGACTAAGTTTGATTTCTTGCCAGATTTTTATTTATAGCCTGAGTATGAAAATTCCAGTGAACTTCCCTATACTTATTTTTAGTCTTTGCCATAAGGAAAGCATTTTCTTCCACTGAGGTCAGTGAGTGTATCAGAATTATGCCCAGTTCCTTTCAAAGGGGAGAATACACAAAGGGGAATTTTGCTGTGATTTCCAGGGGAAAACAGGAGAACTGACTTGAGGATTTTGGAGGTAATTGCATATGGTAGGTTCTTCTTGAACAGAGTTTTCCAGGATGTGTCAGGTTCTTGATTCTTAAAAAGCTGCTTTTACCAACGGAAGGAATATTTTCTGTGAGTCCTCAGAAGTTTAGAAACCAGCATCTTAAAGTATTTGGAAAGAGTGAAAAACTTTCCTGTTGTGTGTCCCTGAGTTAGTTAAGTATCCAAGGAGTGTACGAATACAAACATTTTATTTCCTTTTCAGCTCAGAGAAGAGGATTTTCCTGCTGTGCAGACTTCTAGCAGTAAAATTGAGGTTACAAACAAAAGAAATAATAAATACACTTAACAGTGTTCTGGTTTTCAGTACATGGGGGCTATGGAGGTGATGGAAAGTTGGTTGTACAATGTAAACTGTGCTGAACCACACAGATGTGCTACTCAGCAGTATGGAAAAAAAAAACAAAAACAAAACCCCCCAAAAAACCAACAAAATCCCTAGAATTTTACCATGCCAAAGTCCATATCTGGATAAGGAAGATAGAAGTCAGGTATTTTAGGTTTTCCATAGAAAACAGTATGTGATTTCCTTTTAGCACTGAACTCTAAGCACAGGTTGAGTGGATAATTTGCTAGTGGCTCACTCTGCAAACAGTCCTTTTATTGAAGTGATCAGGTTCTCTTGGCATGACTTGGAGACACAAAACGAGCACCATGAGATGGGGTTCTGTAGTGCAAGTAAATATATTTTATGTGTCAAATTTTTCTCTCTCCTACCCAACCTTGAAAGTACATTAAAATTGTTAAAATTAGCTTCTGCTGAAGCACATCACTTGTCTCAAAGAAGGATTGACATTCTGGATTTTATGTCTGCTTCTATTAGTTAAGGTAGTAAATAGATGTCCAGTTTAGATATCTAATCAATATTATAATTTAACCAATAAGGCTGATGTATTTTTGTATCCTATGTTGTGATCCAGCCCCAAAGGCACAAAGGAAATAGGACAGGTGATTCTGTAATAGGAATAGAGGAGTAAAAACTGAAATCTTGAGGCAGGTGTGTAAAACCTCTGGATTGAGACCCAGCAAAACGGAAAGAAAACAGGAAAAAAAACAAAACAGGAAGATCCAAGATTGTCTCCAATTGTAAAAAAAATAAGTGAAGGAACTTGTAGTTGGTCCAGGGATCATGAACATTCAAACAGAGCAGGAAGAACTTTGTTGCTTTTTTTATAATGAGGTAACAGACACATAAAAATAAAGGGTTTTTTTTGTTTCTGTTCATCAAGAAATTCAGGTAAGGGTAGAGTTGGGGATGAAAAAGTTTCCTGAAGCACCAGTGAATTTGGGTGTTTTTAAGTCTGATATCCTCAGAATCAGCAGAAGAAGTAGGTGGGGTAATTTCCTGTATTCATTCCTTGTGGTGGCCCTTAATGGGGCTCTGTTCTCTTAATTATTGACCTTAGCATTTCAGTAATCAGAGATGTAGAAGTGGGCACTATTATCTAGTAACTGACCATACTGGAGGGTTGACACGATGCTAAGAGTGTTTAACATAGAGATAAGATCAATTATAAGATAATGGTTTGCACTGTAATGAGCTGGTATAAGTAGGAAACTTGCTCTTAAGGCATTTATCAGGGAAGAATCCTAGGACAGAGCCACCACAGCTTTTCTGTTGGTAAACTCAGGATAGCTGTTGGTTCATAGGGACTGGATGTCTAAGGAAGGTGGGATGATGGGACTGATAAAAATTTTCACAAGTGTTGTGAAATAGTTAGCATAAAAGAGGGTGAATGAAGAAAATGCAAATTTCTCAAAACCAGGATCTTGTTTAGCTTTTGTGATTAAATTACTTTGCAGAATCCAATAATTTTTCTATAAAGGGAGGTGAAAGAAGAGCATCTCTTTACCAGCAGACTGATAAGAAGGGTGCCAAGCCCTTAAAAAGGGAAGGGAAAACCTTCATTCAAATAAGCAGCTGTGAAAAGAACGTGCAGCTGCAGCCAGGAGGTTTCCGAGCCCCTGCTCGAGCTCTGCCAGTGCCGTAAGAGCATCTCTGGCATGTGGTTATTAGTGCCGTGAGGACTTTCATTGTTGGGATTTAGGGTCTTGAATTTCAGATCCTCATACAGGATCAGGAAGAACTGGAGATGACAGGTATGATCAGCACTGTCACCACCAGAATGGAGGTGAATTAGGGAAGGCAGGAAAGATCAATAGGAAAACTCAAATTCAGGTATACAGAAAACAGTGTTTTCAGGGAGCTGTCATTTCAGATGCCACATCCTAATTCCCTTCATTTTCTGAATGCCTTGCAGAAAGAAAAACTGCACAATGAATGCTGGTGGAAATAAAGCCCTTCTTCCTGGGCCTGAAATGAAAACTCCTCCAGCTGGCTGACCAGCACAGAATTTACAATCACGGCATGACTTGAATCAGTAAAAATGAATCCTGTTAGGTGGTTCTATTCCTGGCTCATACACATCCTAAAAATGAGGATTTGAGAGTGTTCAAAGGTTGCTCTCTATTTTTCTTTTTATTTTCTTTTGAGAAGTAGTTTCACTGCATCTTCAAAGTGCTTTAATTTATAAAAAGTTATCGTATGCAACTTTTAAGATATGAGAATTTGGGGATAAAAAACATTAAGGCAATGTATTTTCATGAGTTTATATATAAAAGTTACAGTGCTTTGCTTATATTGGTTTTCTTCTTGTACGAGATGAACAAAAAATGGCTCTTGCTTTGTTCCTCATTTCCCATTTTATACAGAACATTTGGAGCAAAACTACTCTGCTGTCTTTGGTTAGCATTCAGCAGGCAGCTTCGGAGCAGAGCGAGCTTTTCTTTCTCAATGTTCATCTGCTGCTTTGCCTCAGTCCTGAGCAAAGAGCTGCTCGTGGCTGTAAACTCCAGGCTCAGGTTCCCCATGCTCCTTCCCCAAAGCTGGACATTGCTCCTTGTCCCCTCTCAGTTCCTGCAGGCAGAGCTGTTTGGACAGGCTGAGTTGGTTGATCTTGCAGCAAATACATTGCTTAAAGCTGTAGTTCAGGTTAAAAATGGGATATTAAAATGTTATTATTTTCTGCCCTAAATGGAAATATTAAAATGCTGGAAGTAGAAATCTCTGAGCAGGAAACTACAGTACTCTTGGCTGCAACATCATTTTGGTTATTCTACAAAAAAAATGCCTTTTTCTCTTCCTTCATCACTATCAGAACAATGTCACTGTAATGGACATTCTCCTGCTCTTTGGTCTTTCTTGGTGGATTTATTCATCTTGGTTACTGCAGTGAGGGAAGGGAGTGTAGGCTTGGCCTCCATCCTGCCCATTGCCATTTCAGGAGCCCAGCACACGTGGCTGGGGAGGATGCTAAGTTGGTTCTGCTGTCTCCACTACGTACAAACCTTGCTGGCCTAGCAGGAAACAATTCCTTGCTGCTCTTCTGACTAATTAAACTGTGATTTGGGAGGACTTGGAACGCCAGCTCCGGTCAGTGTGGTGGGGTGAGTGTTGTCAGTCGTGGATTATTTGAGTTTCTGGTGGTCCCACAACCTGGTGGTCACAGGTTTCACCTTTCTAAAGCAGGAGAGAGAGACAAAACGCAGGAGACAGTAACAATTGCTTTTTTTACTGCCTTCAGCCAACTTCTTCCAGCTCAGCCATCCACCATTCTGCCCCTGTAGGGATGAGGGAAATGGCTGGTTTGTGATGGCCCATTGACCCAGCACCGTGGGTCAGAAGGAAATCAAGATGTTCTGGTTCCTTGATTAGGATTTTAGCATGGTACACTTTAAATTTCCCTAGTTAGATATTGATTTTATGTGTATAACGCTTTAAGGTTTTGAGGTTTTCCCCGATGCTTCTGACTGCGAGATCACAGTCTGACTTCACGGTGCTCTTGTAATTAACCCATGAAGATTAAAATTAGTGTCATTATCACTGTAACAGCTAATTGGTGCCTGGCTTACTCAGCAGTCCAGCACTAAGCAATTTAGGCAGATGTCCAGTGTTCCTACACAGATGCACACACTGGGAAATCCTAAATGTCTTTTTTGGAAGGTGTTTATTTTGCTGTAGCAATCGAATATACTGTATTCTTATTTTTGTGAGAAGATTAGTGGCTTTGTTTAAGAAATATAATCCGTCACTTGAAGTGCTGTCATTTAGTTGTAAAATTTCAGCAACTGATGTCTGCAGAAGGGGAAGGTTCCTCTGCCCCTTTTCCACTGCACAAGCCTCCTCTGAACCTGCACGTAACTCACACCCCTGAGAGTGCCTGTACAGCACTGTGGGGCCCAGGGGATTTCCGTGCTGGTATAGACTGACTTGTCCTCTGAGAAATACAGGATTGAAAAAAAAAATGGAAAGAAAGAAAGAAAGAAAGAAAGAAAGAAAGAAAGAAAGAAAGAAAGAAAGAAAGAAAGAAAGAAAGAAAGAAAGAAAGAAAGAAAGAAAGAAAGAAAGAAAGAAAGAAAGAAAGAAAGACAAAGAAAACCCATCTGCTGATGAAAGTAGCTGTCAAATTAGCAGGTCTAGAAGTTGTGTGTATTGTTATGAGCTGCTCAAGTTCACACCAGAGCGACCCAACCCAATCCGTCTTTCTCAGTTTACATTTTAATTGGCTTGTAGTTAAGTTTTTTAAACACTGTGAGACTGCTGACATACACTGTAATATCATGTGAATAATTTATAGGAGCTGTTCGAGATGAGCGGGTTTTTTGCCTCCTTTTTTTTTTTTTATTTGATAATTGGATAAAAGAAGAGAGAGAATTGGAGGGGGGAAGAGCAAAGGAAAGGAGCATCAATCCAGCAGCATGTTGCTTGCTGGGTGTTAAATGTTTTTGCTGGTGCCTCTGACTGCATTTGGGATTTCACGGAGGTTTGTACAATGCAATCTTATTAATAACTGTTCTGTCAGGAGAGCACCCAATTAAATTGAATTGGGTTTATGGTTCCCTTTACATTCCTTAAAATGTGTGGCTATAAAGCCTCTCCAGCGTGAGGACTGGCTAACAAGGATTGCGGGGGTTGAGGTTCAGTTTGTGTTACTCCTTTTTCCTTCTCTTATTTAGGACTTTTCTGTTTGCAAGTGCAGATCCAGCTCTTCCAGCAGGGCTTTGCTTTGGCCTTGTGGAGGCTGCCAGGGCCAGACCAGCTCCCCAGAAGAACTCCCAGCCTGTTTGGGACCTTGGCCGTAGAAACAGGGGCTGCTGGTCCTTAAGGGACTTAAGGGAGCACCCTGTTGCTGTCTTAGGGAGCTCAAAGTTTGCTGGGGCATCTTGAATACAACAGGAACACACTCTGGTAGTGTTTATAACCTGCCAAGAGATGCTATTTAAAGAAAAACTAAGTCTCCTCTCAGCTGCTTCAGCGCATGGGGAGCACGGTCGGTTGTTGACGTCTTGGGATTATTTGGGCAAAAGCCAGTTCAGCCCCAGGTCCCTCCCTGCTCCTCCTCCCTGCCCCCAGGGCAGGACTGTCTGCTGGGCTCTCAGACCTGGGTTATTTCCCCGGCTCCTGCCCCCTGGGCTGAGCTGAGACCCTGGCCACATGCTGCTCCGGGCTGGCTGCAGGAAATGCAGGAAATGCAGGAAATGCAGGGCTGAGCTGCCGCCCAGGGCGGCTGCCTGGAGCCGAGCGTGGGGCAGGGCTGTGCTTGCTGCCTGAGAGGGAGCCCCAGTGCCACGAGTTAGCCCTTAATGTGTGATTTCCTTCTGCTTGGATTTAATCTCTGGGGATCGTTTCAGCTGTTCGCATGTGACTCCTGTGCACAATTTTGAACACAGCTCTTGATTTGGAGAGTTACTGTGTAGATATTCCAGTTATTGATACTATAGTTATTACAGATTTAAACTGTTGAGATACTGTTGAAATGGATTTTGACCTAGAGGTGACAAGAGTACTTGTCATTTTACATGTGCAGCTGTTGCCCTTCTGTGAAATGTATGAACACTTGTACTTTGGTAGCTCTTAGCCTCTGATAACTGCCAAAATCTTGAAAAACAAGGTTTGTACATTAAATTCCGCTTGTTTTCACACTGGACTTTGGGTTTTTCCCCCAATAATTTGCTTTAGCATTTGCACGACACGTCACTCTTTTATGTTCTGCTTATTTGAAGAGTCTTTTATCTGCTTTGTAAGATAAAAAATCAGCGCCTACAAAAGCTTTGTGTTGTACTGTGCACCTGACTGTGAAGATCAGAGATTTGGGGGATCTCGGTGTGTTCACTGTACTGGAATGAATGTGCTGTTTTAAAAACAAAGGTGACAGTGCTCAGGCAGAGTTGCATAATTCCCATGCTCAGGAAAGCCAGATGCACGAATTCCATGGCCACAGTGCTCCTGCCTGCAAATCTGAGGGAAGAGATCCAAGTCACAAAGGTCTGGATCCACGGAGATGAACCATTTCAAGCCTGTGAGCTTTACCTTGATGAGAATGCCGGGAGCCTTAACCCTCCACTCCTCACACGTCCCGCGGTGCCTCGTTTTCCCAGCATATGCTGTGTGACATCCGCATTAATCTGAGCGCCCCGCAGTACCCAAGCACAGCAGGATGAGTTAAGGACAGGCTGTTGGCCTTAACTTTCATTTTTCTGCTTTTGTTGCTTTGTGTCGTGGATAAAGGTGACCTGCAAGGGAGGAGGGGGGAAAGCGCCTTCTGCTCGTGTCCCGTTTGCTTCGTTAGGTTGTACAAAACGTTTTGAAAGGTTGTTTGTTTAGTTCTTGGCTGCTTTTTTTTTTTTTGTTCTCTTTCAGAGATATCAGATCCAGACTTCTCTGGTTTTCCTAGGAGACATAGTAGAAAACTGGAGAGCTCTTGGGATTAAAAGTCTAAAGCTCAGGCAGTTGAAAGGGGAAGAGGATTTTAGTTATAACATTTTTAACCTCTCGGTTCTTTGTTTCTGTTTGTTAGTACCAGCTCAGCACCACTCCTGCTTCATGTCTTTCACATTCTGGCTCTTTGGTTAAGATGTGAAGATCTCTCATTCCCACTCTCTGATCCTCCAGAGAGCTCCAGCAAACACAGATCTTAAACAAGCACCCTCCTCAGCCACCGCCTGGATCTACGGACTCCTGATCTTTTCTCAGACATGCACACACACAACAGATACCTTTTTATTGTTTGTTGCCTACATTCTCTGCTCTTCTTGAACTTCTTGAGGGCTCTCTCCTAAACCTCCACTTATCTTACTTTCCCCAAAAGAAAAACCAGAAAATAGCATCTATTTACTTCAGAGAAAAAGCGTGATTATATTTCTTTCATATATATTGAACGCAACAGGACGGTCTGACTCAGGAATTTAGAACAGGCAAAAATTATTTCCTCTAATTATTTTTTTATTGAAGAGCTAGTTTTGTACCATTTATTATTATTATAGTTGCTGTTTCATTAGTGCGATTCTCATCCTGAAGTTTAATACAGATGAAAGAATAGGAAGAGGAATTAATAATTGATCTTAATCATCTCTTTGGAGCTGCTGCACTCTCCTCCAATTAATTTGAGGCATTACAAGAGCTCTTGTAGAATGAAGGGGGCAAGCCCATGTATTAATAATCTGTAGAGCTTTGGTATATATGACAGTACCGTGGGGACACTCACTCTCTATCCCTGCACATGTTCCTTTTGTACACGTGGTGACTTCGGGAAATCTGGTTAAACCAACTGAGAGGCCTCTTAGTGTCTGACAGTGTTTGGAGAGGTCACAGCAGACTCTTCCATCCCTGAAAATTGAAAAGCTTTGCTATTTTTCTTAACCACAGCTAGGTGGTGATTGTAAATAATCAGATCCTCTGATATTTTTAAAGGTTGTCTAAACATACAAGCTTTGAGGGAGCTGTAAAGGCAGGTGAAGAGTTGAACCGTTGAATGCATCCTGCATTAAAGATACATGAATTGTGAAATTTGTAAAGTTTGACTGCATATTTAACCATGTCTTGTGTGATGACACTATCAAGGATTTCTCTTCTGAAATCCAAAGCTGAGTATTTATGATAACCCAGTCTGGGCTGGTCTGGCTCCTGCGAATCCAGACTTGCTTCTCGTTTGACATCCAAGGGTTCGAGTGCTGGTGGTGCAAATTCATGCGTGGCCTGGAGCATGGCAGTTGTGCTCCTGGACAGAGTTTGTGTTTGCCCCTCTTCCTACTGTTCCTCAAAACAAAACCCTTCTATGTGAAAATGGAATGATGTGGAAATGCGTGTTTTTACACAGGAGAGGGCTGGATGTGTGTATGGATGGCTTGTGAGGGATTGCAGGGGCGCAGCTGTCGGTCCCTGTGCTGCCTGATCAGGACAGAGCATCCAGAAACTGCCTCAAATGAAAAAGGGATTGGAATCAAATCACAGAAGTACTTGGAATCAAATTGTAGTGGCTAAAAGAATTGGCTGTTCCTTGAACAACCTGTATCCTTTCTGGAAGTGCAGTAGAGTTGATTGTGAGATCATCCCATGCCTGTCCCAGGAAAAAGTCAGGAACTGTCACTACTGGCAGTCTTCCAAACCAGTTAAACCATTAAAGGAAAAGCAAAAACTATTTTTTTCCAGAGCTTCTCAACATTTTCTCAACTCTGCTGTGATTCTTCTGTGAAAAACATTTACTTTGAGAAAGCAGCAAATTTAGGCAAATACAAACTTAACCAAAACCTTTGTCAGGGTGTTTATGGACAATCTGCCCAATGAGTGCTGTTTGTTTAACTGTGGGCTTTGGCCCTTGGGCAGGCACTGACCACACAAACTAACAAACCTCAGTTGTGAGCACACATTTTGTTTGCCCCACAAAGTCAGTCAGAAGCTGCTGTCAGAGCCTGCCTTGTGCTGTCTGACTTGACCAGACCTGAGTGTTTTTCAGCCCTCCTGATGTCTGTGACATCCTGTGCTGGTGTACAGGCACCCAGTGTGGGTCTGTGTCACAGCAGTGTGGGCTACAGAGATGGTCTCCAGATCATGTTTTCCCTCTCCCTTCTCTGTTCACATTTCTGTTGTGAAATGTATCAAGTGTTTTCTCGGAGAGACGCGTGATTTGGGAACCACTGAGTTCTTGTGGCAGAACAGAGCAGCTCTGGAGCCGCTGTGAGCCCGGTGCTGACCCGTCCTGGGAGGAGGCATCTGTGAGGGCCTCTCCAGCTGGGCCTTCCTTTGGGACCGACACCTTCACGCTCAGCTCCACCTCTGGCTTTCTGTTCCCCCCCGAATGCCTCTTGGAGAGCTGCTGGAGTAGAGAAGCTGGTTTAATAGTGAACCAGAACATACAGATTTTGCAGCCCGACTCCCCGTGATGGCACCCGTGCAGTGGTTCTGTGCAGTTCTAATACTTCGTGTTCTGGGCTGATCGTTCGTAACAGGATTTTGAGGTGACTATTACTGGCAGTTTCTGATTTAGCTCTTCTGTATTAGCAACCTTTTCTTTCTCTGGCCTTTTCAACAGAAGTGTCAAATCCTGTTTTACCCAGCTGCTGGCCAAGTTTGGATGGTCTGGGACTTGGGACAGGCACACACACGTTTAGATGCTTTTCCCAAATACCATCCAAGTGTCTCAGGCCTGGCAGATGGTTTGACAAGACTAATGACACTTCCTGGTTTTGTCACAGATTAGCAGTGTCCGTAAGTCTTTAACATGGGCAGGCTGTTCTGGAGCTGATGGGACCAAGCTCATTTCATTTACGGCGTTTGAGAGAGGGGCTCGAAAGGAAGGACCATCAGAACTGCTTTTCTGGGTGTAATCTATTAAGCCCAAACCTCGCAGTCAGAGCCCAAGGTCAGTGTGAGGCCGGGTTGTTCAGGGAGAAATTTTAGTTCACAGGAGTCACTATCCAAGGGGTATCACCTCCCTAGGACATGGACCCGGCCTTTGGTGTGGCCGGTGTTTTAAGATGCCTCGGGAGTGTTTCCATGTATCAGCAGGTGGCAGCTCTTGGTGAGTTGTCACAAAATCCCTGTTTACACGAACAAGGACGTGCACACTT
>VYZQ01061757.1:19992-35590 GCA_013400655.1 Mystacornis crossleyi | reverse complement strand
TCACTTTGACAACTCTAACACCCTCACACTCCCTAGAGAACTTTTTTTTTGCAGTTCCAACAGAATGTGTGAACTTTAAAAAGTGTTTCATTTAAAAAAAATAAATCTACAGTAGAAAAAAATTGTGCGAAGTTATGCAGAAAGCTAAAACCTGCTTACTCTTCTCCTTCCCAGTTCATACCATCCAGCTTAAACCAGCAGTGAGCTATTTTGAAATATGCTGGGCTTTAGCCAGCAGTTTAAATGAGTATATGTGATTTAGTTCATATTTTCAGGCCTCTTTATTAAATACCTCCCAGTTCCATCTTGCCTAATATTTGATCCAGCAAGTTTAATGACCATTCCTTCATTAAACATTACAAGCTTTTTAAGACCTTGACAGTGCTGCATTTCATCCAATAACCTAGTGCTGCTACAAAGTCAACATTGTGTGCCAAGTTAATCCCTCGTGTCCACTAATTATGTCCAGTGCTGCAGCTTCTTGGGTGAGCCTGAATCAGTGGGGAAGTGCCGGATTTCCAGGCCAATGGATTCGGCACTCCAGCTATATCTCATGTCTTGACACTAGATGTCAGCGAAGGGTAATTGTTGTCTCAATTTAGAGGCCAGCCTAGGTAGCTGCTAGCAACCTCTGTTAATGTTTTATAGCAAAGGTGAAGTATAGCTTAATACAAGCATCTGACATATATTACAATAAAAAAGGATATAGTTGTCTAGTGTTTTTAAAGTCAGTCATAAAAGATGAATAATGATGCAGTTTAAAGCTAAAAGACAGCTGCCAAGCTGAATGGCCGTGATGGATGTCTAAACACCCAGTGTAGAGAAAACCTGTTCCCTGGAGACCACCATCCAAAAAATTAATTACTACGATTCAGCATCTTTAAATGTGCCACTTAATATACTGCCACCATAATTAAATTTCCAGCCCTGTGACCTTGAGACCATTTCCTGAGATAATAAATGAGATCAAGGTTTAATCGATGCAGATGCAAGTGGAAACTGTCCGAGGAAGCACAAAACCATCACAACGTAGTCAAGGTCAGGAAAGAAAAACCAAGTGAAGCTGCGAATCAACACTAATTGCTTTCTTATGATAAAAGATGTTTATTTTAATTTGCTTTATTTGCAAACAGGTCCATTGTGTACTCTCTGACAGCAGCTTTTAAACTCTAGCCACAGATGAAGTCAGTAGAGGGCATATTTGTCTCCTTGTAGATAAGCACTTTCTGTAGCACGTGAAGCCATACTTGGTTGCACACTGAGATCTGATAACCAAGCTCATCACACATCAAACAATACAGAGACAAGACACAACTGACTGCCTCAGGTACACTCCCTCCTCTCTGGTGCAAGAAACCGAACAAAAAAGAGGAGACTTGGGCTAGTGATATGGAGATGTGAGGGCTGTTTTATGTCCTTTTCAAGTCTGAGTGACACAAAGGGTATGGTCTGACTCCTACTGTTGGACTTCTCTAAAATGTGAAACCTAATACCATCTGTACATGGCCACCATGTCTGATAAATACAGAAATATCTGTGTGTATGTATACAAAACCACCAGAAATGTATAACGCCACCTACTAGAGGACCTATTATTTTGACAGAGATAAATATTACTGGGGCTGTTATCCACTTAATGAGTTGAAGCAAAAGTCTCTGCAGCTGAGTCAAATCTCCTTAATTGTATGCTGTTAGAGAAATTAGAACCAGCTGATTGGGGGGGGGATGTACACTAAACAAAAAAATTTCTAACTTTCTGAGACAGCCTTTTGTAGGCATCCTTTCATTCCAACAAGCCTAGAGTGGGAAAAAAGTTTGTGTTCTGACACCTAAACCCTCAGAAGTTGAAAAAGCATAGAAACCATCAGTAAGAGGGCAGAGAGAGAGAAGACTGTGAAACAATGCAGACAATACATCTTTAAATTATAGTACTTAGACATATTGTTTTGTAAAATAGGTATTTAACTACAGTATCAATCTTGTCAACATTAAGTGGATTCAATTATGACCAGTGTAAATTCCAAGATGAAACTATATCTGATTTAATAGAAATAAGCTCTATAAATACCTCAAGCAAATCAGGGTGCCTGGTGTGATACACAGAACCCCAGCAGCGGCAGGGAGCTCTGAAATCACTCCGTTCCAGTAAGACCAGCGTACAAAAATTTGTTCCAAAACCCAAAGAGGACAAAACAGAACAGTCCAATAACCATCAGGGGTTAGGGAATTCCATTCCAGAGGTGCTCCACAGACATGAGGACAGGGGAAATAGCAGGCTGGTGCAATGCAACGCTGCACAGGACGTTTGCAGAGATATCTCCTCAGGCCCTGGGCACGGGGGTCACAGGACTGTGCCATGCACTCGTCCAGCTGTTGTGGGACTCCTGTTGTTGCCTTCTCCAGTCACCCAGAGACAGAGACCAGACAGGAATAAGGGAATAAAGGCAGGGATTTATTTGAGAGGCCTTCAAGGCACACCCTGGGGAGCCGGAGGCTGCTTCCATAAAATGGACCCTAAAATGGATGACAGGTCACGAGTTCTTTACACTGTTATAGGTTTGGTCCATTTGCATATCAGCATAAATTCACCAATTAAAACTTTAGCTCTCTTCCATTGCTCCGCCTCTCTCCTGGTCCTGGTTTCCATCTTGAGGCCTCAGACAGCCCGAGTGTCCTTGAACAGCTCAGAGGAGCTTTGTTGTGTCTGTCTGGCCTAAGAGAGCAGCTAAGGAGCTGTAAGAAACTTCAGAGTTACACACTGGGAAAAACAGGATTTGAAAAGGACAGAAGGTAAAACCTAAGGCATCACTGTGAGTGCGGCTGTGCAAGTGAAGATCCTGAAGATGCACTGAGGATGATTAAGACAATTATTTTCAATAATGTCAAAACATACCAACGACCCCTGAGAAAGGGAAAGTGTTGGTAAAAGAGCTGTCATGTCTACAAAATGATGCAACTAAACCACCTTGAGGACTCAATCCAGCCATAGCTCTAAAAGATAAGTAGTAGTAGCCTAGAAAAACAAACAAACAAACAAATCAACCAAACTCCCAAGGTATTACTGTCTCAGAACGAAGTCTTCTGGGGAATGGGGATAAACAGTAGAATTTGACTTGACTTAGGCTGAGACAGTACTATACTGAAAAATAAATCCAACATTTGTTGAAACTTGTACTTGTTTCGTCATCAATCGAATGCTGTTAAATTTGGATTCAAAATCCCTACTGAAGTTAACACTTTCAGAATTTCCACGGACTTTTGTCTACGTTCCTGTGTTGGTAGGTCAACTGGGAAATTCGCTCTGCCTGACTTGAAACTTCCTCCTGTCATTCTGTATGTACCAGTCAGACCTTTAGAGAATGAAAGCAAGGGGAAACAAAGTCTTTGCTCTTATCTGACAGGCTGGTGCTGTAAATAATGCACTGTTCTAACACCGTCCCAGGAAGTCTCATTGCATGACAAATGCCACAGTCTGCCAACACTGGCAGTTCCCATCTTTTCTCATTGAAAGATCTATTTAGATGCATCAAGACAACCTGAAGGCTACTTGTGGTAAGAACAATGGGCAGTTTTAAAGGAGAACAGGCAACATTTCAATTACAAATTTCTATTTTATTTTTAGCCTAATTTGGTCTCTTTGTGATAAACAAGATGTTTTACATATGCCTAGTAGTAATAATTGATAGTTCGTGCTTCTGTGTGTTATACTTGTTAAAATATTTGCATTTAAAAGCAAAGTTGGACTTCTAGCTCTAGGCTATGTATGTGTCTTTCCTAAGGAGTCTCAACTAGAAGAAACATTTTGAATTATAATTGTCTTCCAAATCTCAAATTAAGAGAGACAGAACACTGTTAACCCTTCACTTAGATCACTTATCTACGTGAAAACAAAATGTGATTTAGGAAAATTGTGAAGAGACCTGGTAGATATTCTGGAATCACTTGACTCTCCCTATATTCACTCACAAAGATGAGACAGATGAGTACAGATTACTTACGCTGTCAAGGGTTGGAAGATCAGGCCTCAGGTAATTACAGCATTAGAACATACGTACTTTATGAGGAGATCAATTTTCCAGTTAAAAGCTTTATAGCCTGATTCAGAGAAGCAAATTACTTGAAACTTTGCAGAAAGTAGTAATAGATTACGAAAGAAGAGATCCTGTGTTCAAAACAGCTGCTGAACTACTCACACAAGGCTTTTATTACCTTCAAAAAGCTGTGTTGCATAGACTACTTCCTGTGTTGGTCTTGCATCGTGTGCGCTACAGAAATACGAAATACCAATATGCAAATCCAGTGTCTTTAACATCTGTAAGAAAGAATATAAAGCTTGGAGGCCGAGATTTTCAGAAGTGCCTTGTTTCTTTGGGATGTGCACGGGTAAACATGAAGAGTACTCCTCAAGAGGCTGAGGAGACAGAAACATCTGTGTGCAGCTCCTTCTCCTCAGGGGGAGTGCTCCTCACACTCTTCTCCCCTGCTCCAGCACGGGGTCCCTCCCCCAGGACACAGCCCCCCACAAACTTCTCGAACATGAGTCCAATCCCAAGGCTGCAGCTCTTCACATCCTGCTCCAATGTGGGTCCCAAATTCTCCCACCAAACCTGCTCCAGTGTGGGCTCCTCTCCATGGGTTCTGACAGACACTTCCTGACTTCCCATGGGGTCATGGCCTCCTTCCAGGCATCCTCCTGCTCTGGCGTGGTCTCCCTCCAGGGGCTGCAGGTGCATCTCTGCTCCACCACGGACTTCCATGGGCTGCAGGGGCATCTCCTCTGGTGGCTGGAGCACCTCCTCCCTCTCCTTCTCCACCGAACTTGGTGTCAGCAGAGTTTCTCTCAAGTTTTCTTGCTCGTGTCCCCAGCTGCAGTGGCTGCTGTGCAGGTTTTCCCCCGCTTCTGGAACAAGTTATATCCCAGCCCCTGTTGCTGATGGGCTCAGCCCTGGCCAGCAGTGGCTCCATCCTGCAGCTGGCTGGCACTGGCCCTCTCAGACACGGGGCGAGCTTCTGGCACCTTCTCACAGGAGCCACTCCTGGCACCTTCTCACAGGAGCCACTCCTGGAGCCTCCCTCTACCAAAGCTTTGCCACGGAAACCAAATCCGTCGCTAAACCTGACTGAACTCTGCAGTTGCAATACAGCCGTCCCTCTCTCTTTCCTCCCACATTTATGCATTCTTTCAACAGATTTTGTGCCACATCACACCTATTTTAATGTTTCCTGTTTATTTGCTCCTGCTCAATAAAAAATCATCTAGGAAAAAAAAATTAAATTTGTCTAGAAAAAGAAATAAGAATGAAGTAACGGCTTGACAGTGGCAAGTTGTCAAGTCCTTGCTTCTGTAGCCACAGAAAATCATATTATTTTGTAAGATCATTTCGAGGTATACCAGGAAAAAAATAGAGTAGATTACATGGTTTGCAGTGTTATTCTTTGGTCAAGCAAAAGGACACCAGTGTATATATGTTAGGTACTATATCCAGCTGAGGGACTTGCCCACAGCATCCCAATGAAAAAAAACGAAGTTTTAATTAGCTTTGAAATACTTAACTGTCCTTGACAAATATGGGCACCAATATGTTTTGCAGGAATAAGAGACTTTTTATTAATAGACTCCTGTTCCACGTTCTCCACTGAAGATGAGAGAACTTAGTGCTTACAGTGAAACAGTAGGGAGGATTATTAAATCAGTACACATCTGTTAGATAATGGGCTCTAAATCAAGAAAGTTACTCTCTGAAACCTCTCAGCAAAATGTTGCTTGTTTGGCACAGTTTTCTTGCAGCTACTCCCTCGCTGAAGGATCCCCTCCAGAGCTGACCATCTATTTTGTAGTGTTCAGTTACTAACAAGTGTGACCAAACATCTCTGCCAAATGGATTCTCCAAAAATCTCAGACAATATTCTCAATTATGCCAGCAAGTGACAGCAAGAGGCTGTGAAGTTTAAATCTCTTCATCCCACAACAGAAGTTTAAGGCCTTAAGAACACTAAGTAAGCTAATGGGACCCAAAAAATCCCCTCTACCAGTTGCAATATACCGGGAACAATTTGTAATGACATCTTGAAATACCACAAAACTAGACACAGATATATATCGGTACATAAATATAAAATATATTAATGTATTAAATATATATTAAATGACACGTGTTCCTCAATTAAAAATACTTGATTTGCATATCTTCGTGTATACAATCAGCATCTCTCAGCTCAGTCAGCAGATGTTGTGTTCTTAAGCATTCCACCTCTGTCTTCTAAAGCCTCTCTAAAAAAAGTCGCTTCCCAGGCTGTGTGTGCACTCTCATCTTTTGTCTGTCTTGCTTATTTTTGCCACAAACTCTGTGAGGCAAAAATTGCCCCTTGCAGCACCTGTGAACTGCTCAGCAATGTCATTCAGGGTCCCTGGGCACTACTGTAATAAATCTGAGTAAAATAAAATTTACCCAGTTAGAGACGGGTAAACATTTTGCCTTTATCATCCTAAAATAAACACATCTCGATTCTTAGCTGCTGTGTCTGTATTGTTTCAGAATGGAACAGTAAAGAAGCTTAAAACTTAACATGTATTTAATAGATGTAATTGTAATTAATAGGAGCCTGTGGAAATGCCGAAGCAAGATGCTCAGAAAAAATGGTAGGGAAGGCAGAGATCAGCTTGTGCTTGTGACACTTTGCTCACCCATGTTATTTCCACGGTGAGCACACATTTGGCTGCTTCTGTAATATTTGAATTCGTGTTTTGCAGCATGCAAATATTTCTTCCATAGCAGGAAAACGTAAATGAAAATTACACATATAAGGCTGTCATCTACTGACTCACCATGGTAATTCCTCGTGCTGTGGTTTCAGTGTTAGCACTGAGCATGGGCAGAAGAAAATCAGGGATGGCTGATGTTTGCACACTAAACAGTGTGATTCATAACATGATATCAATATTAATCTATCCCTTATAAAATCTTAAGGCCTTTTCATTTAATGAATAAGATGCCGCACAACAATAATCTGTACTTTTCCAAATTAGCCACAAACCATCTGGTTTCTCTCCAATTACTTCTTTTTTTTTTTTTTTATATCTCTAAATGTTACTGACCTAAAAAAGATTTCATCAAAGGCGGTAGGAATCCTAACCCCTCTAGCAACTATTAAATTGGTCCACTCTGTGTCCTGTGCTGACAAATCATTATACTCCAGAGCCTTACAATCCATGGTAGTATCTCAATTAGGGATAAAGAGGAAGCAACAGT
Organism: Mystacornis crossleyi; assembly: GCA_013400655.1. Lineage (NCBI taxonomy): Eukaryota > Metazoa > Chordata > Aves > Passeriformes > Timaliidae > Mystacornis > Mystacornis crossleyi. The sequence goes on along the minus strand of VYZQ01061757.1, from coordinate 28,340 downwards.
GTTCCAAATTCATCCATCCGTCTAAATTTTTTCTTGTATAAAACAAAAAAAATCAATATACAGTGATCCCTAGTCGGTCATTGCTAAGTTCACCCATAACAAAATACTGTTTCTGCAGCAAACAAATCAAGTGGTTTCACATCAACAGTTTAAAGTTATGTAAAGTGTCCTGCCTAAGTTTAATGACATTGGAAACAGCATAGTCTTCCTTTTACTTTTGTTTTCTTCCATTTTACATTGTACAAAAGCGTAGCTTTTAATTTAATTTTAGTTTTTTAACTTACTTTAGATTTTAATCTAGAATTTACCTTGACAAGTACTATGCTTAATGAGTGAGGTCTGGCTCACAGAGGTAACGCATTCTGAAATTCAGGGTATCCAGAAAACAGTAGTGAAATGACTGAAAAATACATCTCATGAGTTTTATTGATTTCTTCATTTTTGTTAACCAACCATCCTATACAGAGACAAGAGTCCAGCTTAGCCCTTCCATTTCCAGTGCTAAAGCTATTCCCAAACACGTCATAGGGACCACGAAATTCATTACCTGTGGCACTAAAACACCAATATCATGTGCCAGCTGTTCAAGAGAGTTCAAGTCAATTTGGAAGTGAAATGAGATTTATTTTAGTAAGGAAATACACTTATGGCTGAGCCACGCCATCTAAAGCTGAACAAGAATGACCAAACAATAGTAACTATTCTACTTTTGGTGGATCTTTTAAACTCTAAATTTCAGTATGCTGCAAGTAGGCTCTTGTGTCAGCAGGAGCCATTGTGGAGGAATGATGCATTGTTTTTGCCAATTCTGTAACTTCAATTTCCTGATTTTGGAAATCCAGTCTATCAGAGGCCGCAGCCACTAAATGGCTGCAATTACATAATCCTCAATTAAGAAAAAGAAGCAAGCCCATTTCTTCTCAGAACGCCACTTGAATTGACTCCTAAAGTCACTAAAAGAAACTAAAAGAAACTAAGAGAAAAAGAAAGGCAAAAAAAAGGCACAACTGCAGCGGGAGCTGTTCCATCTGAGCAGGGAGTCTCTGTGGAGGTATAAGGAGCACTTCCAACCTACTGCAGATTTTCTGGTGTGTGGTGTCACTGGTACAATAGCACTTTTTTAGCAACTGAGAGGATGTTAAATACAGCTGCGTTTCACTCCTGAATCAGTTGGAACGATCGGGAAAATATCTGGCAGTCTTTTTGCATTCCCTTTTATTAGAACATGGGAACTTAGACCACAAGAAATTCTCCTTTAGGTAACAAGCGTTCAAATTTGTCTCTGTATTTGGGATACTGGGAGCCAACCAGTGGAAAGCCACTTACAGTGACAGCTTTTCCACATTGCTTTGGCATCATCATCCCCCACCTGACGAGACTAAAACAATCATGAATTTAAACACCAAGTCACTCCCCGGAGGGCTTCCATAGGCCAAGAGATCCCATAACTCCCTGGGTACTTTGAAATGTTGAGATGCTCCATATATCTGGATGATATATGGATTCTGTTTTAGTGAATCTTGAGAGAATGCTGAAGATACCTTAAAGATTTTATAGCTTCCTGAACTCAGGTACTTATAATAAGGTCTGTAATTCACCTATTTCTCCTTATCTTACAGGTATCTCAATGAACATGATTCTTGCAAATTAAATTTGAAACAGTCAGTAGTCTGTCATCCCATAGTGGGAATTTCTCCTTTATGTTTTACCAGTATCTTCAGTTTGGTACATTTTTTATTTCAAAGAACTTAGCAGATCCCATGCACACACTCACTTCAGTAGCAGACTGTGTGCTAACTAATTACTGACTAATCTGATCTAATTGCTGACAAGCTAATCAAGGAAGGTTAGGTAACTAGCTTTAGTTATTTCCACTGGCTTTATCCTTTTGAAATACAACGGAGGTTGATAGAAAGCATTATCTTTAGGTCAGGTTCCAATATCAGAGTGCAGCTAGCTGCCCATCTCCCCCATCCCGCGGGCATTTCATGCATTTCAAGCCATAATTACTTTTATTCACCACACATAGACCCTTCTGTTAGCTTGGCACACCTAAAAGGGGCCCACTAAAATTACATGCCATGGTGGGCAAGGAAGGAAAACGTTTAACTTCATAAAAGGAGTACTCTGGTTGCTAGACAAAATTGAATTAATTCATCTTGCTGTTTCAAAGTAAAGTTCAAGCCAGATAAACACATTAATGCTGACAGTTCGTCCAGGTAGGGACCATGCAACTTTAGAATTGTTTTAATATGTGGTCGCTATCTGTTGCTATGTTGTTACTTGTTCACTTAAAAGAAAAACTATAGTTTTAATACTAGAATTTTTATTCTGAATAAGCTTTTTTTTTCAGTCAATGCAGCGTCCTATGTATTGGTGGGTCGAAATTCATAAAAAATTTTAAGTTATCTTCCTCACAGATATGTACAGTGAAATGCTGCGTTGTATTCCAGTGGTGTGTAACAAGGGAGTCTTGCAAGACAGCAGTTTTTTGGATAAGTGGTTTTTGGATTCTAAAATCATTAAAGCTGTTTTTGCCCCTCTGCAGTTCAGAACTAATTCTTCTAATAGTAACACCACATTTTGCTATCAATATCGGAGCAGTGAATATTTACACCGTGGGTGTAAAGTATTGTAAACTGATCTCTGGCATAACTCCCACCAACTTCAAAGGCCTTTGAAGCAGCCGTGATTCTGACTACCAAAATCCATCTGAATTACATCCCTGTCTGTACGGGAACAGCGTGGTACCTACTGTGAAGTGAATATTCCTACCATATCAATCTTTCTTAAATTTAGTATTTTATTATGACCCATGACTTAATTCACCTTTTGTACTGCTCTGTTTGATTATAATTTTATCTATTAATCATGTTAATCCAATAGATTCTGACTTAATCAAATGCAAGCCAATTACTTCGTCAAATTATATTTTTAATGAAAGACATTTTTTAAGGCTGAATACCAATTAGGTTTAGAGAAGTGTGGACAGCTTTAGACCATGGGAACATTTGACTCTCCCCGAGAAAGTAATTTTCATATCCACTTCCAGGTCAAGTAGTTTGAAGAACACTTCTGAACAGACACTGAACTAACAGCAGGCAGTTGTGCCTATGCACCCACCTGAAAAAATACCTGCGTGCCTGCATGCTGCCTCATCCCAGGAAGGGATTAGGCTGGGCAGACTTTGAAGAAAAGGTCATGGCTTGCCACAGGAAAATTAAAATTAAGAGGACTGCACTCTCTAGCTCTCACCTGGGGAGGTTTGCTTGCCTCTGAGACACTGACTTGCCTGAGAGGTGCATGCAGTGTCACCAGTCCAGCACACAGGGTGGCACCGTGCAGTTGCACCATGTACTTACCTTGGCACGAGGAGCTCGTCCTTAATATTTGGAGGTGTTTGTAAAGCTGCCTCGGGTACCTGTGCTGGTATCTCTTTGGGAGGACGGGAGTGTAAAAGTGCAGAGAGCTGAGCAACGTAGGGATGAAATATCCTGGCTTCACTGAGGGCAAAGTTTTCAGCTCCTTCTCTTCTTTTCATTTAGTGACCCATTACAAATTTTCTTCTGAATCTGACCAGTTTTCAGCTTTTTTTTTAATCCCCCGTTTTCCTGTTGGTTTCATTTTCCAGGTGAGGCACTCGATAAACTTCCCTAGAGCTTGAACTCGACCATGGCTAGTACCAAACCTCTCAGGCTCCAGAACAGTAACAGGAGTGATTGCAACGGGTCAGCAGGAGGGAAGGACCAGCTTCCCACTTTCTCCTCTACATCTCCTTTTTCCTTCCTACTGGGATGTGTCCAGCTGATCCTTGGTCCCGTCTTAAAATATTCTGGTTTTCCACGCAAATGTTTGATACAGCATGCAATTATTCTGTTGTCAAAATGGAGGATGTCACTTAACTAAGGTGATTCAACACAGTGAGCTTTTAAATGGCATTTTGTTGGTGCTAAGGGGTTTTCTTTCGAGGACAAAATTTAAATATTTTGGCTTCGATATTTATGTTACGCAGGTGACCAGAAGAGAGTCTTATTGGAGAGTGGGGCTGCTTATATCCCTCTAATTATATGCAGAGGACTTGGAAGGCAACAGCTTTCCAAACTTTGAATTTGCATAGCAGAACAAACATTAGGAATGTAGAAGACTTGGTCTAATATTGAGAATACTGAGTGACATAAAATACAAAATACATTTCGTCTGCAGATACACTGCAAACACAAAGAGGAATATCTCAAGGAAACTAACCTTTATCACTTAAATTTGGCCTTGCACATTATTTTACAAGTACCTTACTAAAGAAGTAATCTCTAATTATATTACTAATCTCCACTTTGAAGTAAAGGAGCAAATCTATACACATTGATTGGTATGGCTTTCCTGCACCAACTATGCAGTCATTAAAAAATATCATGTCCATTTAATTACTGTGATTAGAATGAAAATAATTTGATTTACAAAACTGTTTTAATATTCTAGATTCTTTTACATAAAAAAATCGAATCGTTGTAATTTGCTGTTAACTGAATCTCAATAAATATTAAGTAACAGAGACACTTGGGGCTTTTAAAAGAAATTATACCAGTCAGGCAGAGCTCAAGTTTTCTCACAAAACTGATTGATGGCATGGAACATAGTAAACAATCTATTTTCTAGCTGCTAACAGCTACGTGATGTCCTTGTTTCTTACAGTAACAGGATTGCAAATCCAATATTGACAAAGCATCACCAGGCTGGAGCCCAGCTGACCTCACGTCTCCATTTTTCTTTCTGGGCACGTAAACCTCGCGCTGCAGCTCGGGAACAGCCAGCCCAGAGCTGTTCTGTCAGAAAGCCAAAGCTCTCAGGGCACCTTAGAACACCAGATTTGCTCTGAGTGGATTAAAAAGTCATTTAAAAATGCAGCTGGCTTGGGTCGTTGTTGGGGTGCCAGAAGGACTGTGAAAGGCAGGGGTTTTCCTTGTGCTGTACTCCCTTTTCTGGATTTGGGCTGAAATGCCCGAGGTACTGGATACCAAAGCACTCCTAGGAACTCTTTGTCGTCTCTTGGAGGATGACTTTGTGAGAGGAACCATAAAACCTGGCAAGCGTTGCAAAATTTCTGAACAAAAATATTTCCTTTCTCGAAGTTCCAAGCAATCAAAGAACCCTTATGGCCCAGGACTAAATACCAAATGATGGTTAATACAAAGTAGGACAAAATAAAACCATCCAAAACAGCTGCAATTAACTTCAGGACTGTACAAAACCTAAATATCCTTAATTTTTTTTTGTGGAGGTCATACAAACTCCTTGTCTGAAAATACACGTACGAAAGACATTAAGTAAAAAATGCTGTATATACATTAAATCACTGAATCACTACGTTTTGGAGAAGGGCCTTCTGTACAGCAAAGCCTCATGGAGCTTCCCTTCAAAGAAAACTAAATCTGTAAATATTCTTCAGCTCAGTATCACAGCAATTCTTGTTTATTTATGTTATTTATATTGTTTATATGATGTTGATATGTACATCACGTCACAGTGGTTCAGTCCTTTGCCAGAATTACTGACTGTTCAACCAGAATTAGATGCCTTTTGAAGCAGTAAACACTGATTTAACTGAAGATTACCATGCACTTATATTTTTACATCAGAGGTTATATGGAATAGATTTATATAGGAAATAAAGACTACTGCAGTACATAATTAACACAAAAATATTCTCAAAGCTTAACTGTCCCACACAGTGACTAAAAAAGAAATTTATGTTTTACCTAGCCATGTAAGTGCTGTTAGAACTTCTGTAGGGTTGTCACATACCAAATCTCCACCAAATTCCTATTTTCTTAATCAGTTTTTAATTCTGATGAACATTGCGCCCTAATCCCAACCCCCCAAGATCTTAATTATTATATTCTTGTTCCTGGAAGCCTTTTTGTCAGTCAGTTAGGGTGACTGGAGAGTGTTGGCATCTATCTGGGACCTTGCAGTTTCAGCAGGTGTGGGATAAAGCAGCTTTGATACTCAGTGCTGCAAAACTCACAGCCACGCTTCTTCGTCCTTCTGTTCACCCATTATCCTGCATTTTTCACAGTTCTAAATTCGTTCTAGTTTATGCAGCTCTAGGATTTTCCCCACCTTTCCCCCTTTCCAACATCCTTTTGTTTGAGGGATGTGCAGCCGGTTGGTTTTTCAGGTGGTTGGTACACATGAAAAATGAAGTCTGCTTAAATATTGTCTATTTAATAGACATATATATATATTTAATATACTTTTATTAATATACTATATATACTAATATACTTTTATTAATATACTTAATATACTTTTATTACTACTGCAGTACTTGAAGTCTCCCCAGATGATCCCCACTCTCATTTACGTGACCTGGCTAATTCTCCCCTCAACATTTTCAAACCGAAGGACACCTCCACATTTGAATGAACCATCTCGAGCCCATCCCAGGCTGATCACTGGGCTTGCATTAATATCCTAAAGTACCTTCCCTTCACAAGTGACAGCCACGCAGAAATCCTCATCCTCATCCTCATCCTCCTCATCCTAAACCTCACCCGTGCTCGCTGCCTGCAGCGGGTCCTTGCTGCCCTTACCAACGACATGGGGGTGAATTCCTCTGGCACTAAAGGATGCTTCCATCCCTCTTTAACCCTGCCTGGAGATAATTAAACTGCACCGTTCTCTCGAGCCCGCGGCGATTTAGCACAAGGGTTTTTGCATTTCCATCCAGACCTAGTGGAGGAGCCAAGTGCCTGAGTGATTTTGTGCATGTCGGTACGTGAATGTCTGAGCAGCTCCACTTAAAACAGTCACACTACTTTACATGCTTAGGATTAATTAGACATTTAAGACAGATTTGCCAGTGATTGCCATTAATTGCAGCGATTCAGGTCCTTCCGTGAGAGTTACCATAACTGCATATGTACTCTTCTTTATAAAAGTTTTTGAAATATTATCAACTCCAAACATACTGAAAAATGACAAGTTTAAACAGTTTGTTGTGTTTTTTTTTTATCCCTATCTTCTATATTAAAATTCATCTAGGACTGTTCACAATATGACATCTTCTTTTAATTTCTGCAAAGGGCCGTCTTTATTCAGTGAATGTATGTGGTGGAGCCTCGCTGGGGCCGAGACACAAGGAAGGAAATGCTGGGTTAATAATGATATAAAGAGATTTAGACTTTTAGGAGTCAAGTCAATTTTCATCCTGATTGATCATAATCAAATACAATAATTGCCAGTTAAAATACCACTCCGAGAGGACTCAGTGCTCTAAGGCAGCATCAGAAAAGCTCAGCTTCAGCCAGTATCTGTTAACAGGGCTACTTTCACAAACTAAGGCTTTGTGTGAAATTCTTCTGAATCATGGGCGAACAAATATGGAAACAGGGAGTTACTGTGTTAGAACAAACCGGCATTTTAGAGCCTGGCACTCCGGACAGTCCCATCAGTGAGGGCCCGTGCACTCCAGGACCAGAAAAACACTGATGAGCCCTTTTGGGACACCTTTAGAACAAGGCTTTGGTGTTTCTTCACTCTTCCTTTGAGCCTGATTTTGTGTCACGGTGGCAGAAAACCTTACTGGCTGCACATCGATTGCTATTCAAGGCAGTTTTTATTCTGGCATCCAAAAATGATCAAATAAGTAGTTCAAGGAAGGAAGGAGAACGTTGCCTCTGCTTCTTTGAGATTCCTTCCTCCTCCATTTTTTTTTTTTTTCCTCCCCTCTAACCTGCTATACCAAAGCCATGTAAAATGTGTTGAGTTAGGAATGGCTCCTCAGGAAGAAGAAAACCTTCTCCAATGCCTTATGGAAACTTTACAGGTAGGGGTTTTTTTAGAACAGCAATGAAAATTATCAGTTCAGCACACACAGCACCCGACTAGTGAACATACCTCTTTAAATTATGACATGAATACATCTATACAATAAATACTGTCATACCTTGTCTCTGTTAGTGATTATCTAAAACATCCTTATAAATTCCAATCAATAGTTGATTTGCCTAATTTATGTTCAATTTGCCATACTACCAATTAGAACACTATTCCAAAAAATGTTCCAAGTTTTGACAATGAAAACGCATCTTTCTATGACTAAATTAAAAATTGAAAATAATTACATATATTAATTTATAGCTATTTATCCATAATTAAATCTATATCTAAGTGTCTCTAACTGTGTATAGCTAAAAGACACAAGGAAATGAGAAACGTATAGTTTATCTTTACACATAATAAAGGCAAAATAAATACAGGCTAGTCATTTTATATTATCCTTTTGATCTTAGGCTACCAGTGGAAGACATAATCTTTTATTTATATTATGTGAGGTAAAATTTTGAAAC
>VYZQ01061757.1:0-19821 GCA_013400655.1 Mystacornis crossleyi | reverse complement strand
AAAAAACCCCAACCAACAACAAAAAAGACGTTTTGCATTGAGGGGGTGTCTAAGTTTTCTTATGTGTTCTCTTGATGATTTCATTTCAAACAGTGCTGATTTACAGGGAGCACAAAGCTCTAATGACAGGCATTTTCCTCCACACCTCCATATCTTCCCCCCATATATTTTTTAAAATATATATATATGTGTATATGATTGAGAAAAATATATTACCTTCATTAGTATGTTAGCCTTTTTAATTTGACTCCAAACTTGCTAACACAGGCAGCCCTGCCAAGATCAACTCCGACACTCACTAGGAAGAAAAAGCATCTCTTATTTTACACAAAACATTACAAGGTCAGATCCGTGCCTTTCATCTCTTCCCACCTTCACCAGACTGAACAATAGGCAGCAACAATCCTGTGATATCCACAACTAATTTATCCAGCAAGAAGACAGGTAGCACTCTGAGCCGCACTGCTGCCTGAATAGGTGCAGTAAATAAGCAGCTTAATGGTAGCCTTTCAGGCAGGAGGGCAACATATCACAGCATGGCATTTTTATAATCTTCTTGGCATGCCTACAGCCAGAGCACCGAGCTGAGCGTATGTTCCCTCTTCTGTCGGGCTGAGGATGCATGGAATCGTTAGATTGTGACACATCGTGCCTTTAAGCAAGTTTAACTGTTTTATATCCCCTCTGATCTACAGCTTTGTACATCTGTTAAGTTGTCTCTTAAAACTTCAGTCAGCACATCTGTGGGGCTGATCTTTCTGAAGCTCATTGCCTGGCTTAGGTTTTGCTCAGTGTTTCTTTGTATCTGTCCAGTGTTTATTTGCAAGGAATACCCTTTGTGTTAGTGTACTTGCTGAGCTAGAGCAAAAGCCCAGAGTTCAATCTACAGGGGACATCTTCATCTGGCAAAAAATGAATGGGACACTAGGAACTTATTGGAATAACTTGAATTAAAAATTGGTGAAGTAAGTTCCCTTTGCTTTAGGTCTGAGCAGAAGGAATGTCTTCTCCCCGCCCAAAATTCGTTTTGCTCTAGAGGCATAAACTTAGAGGCATAGATTTCTCCCACAGAGAATACTGACTCCCCTAGGAATACTGATGAAATGGCCCCAATTATGGAGGCACTAATTGCAGGTGCACTGACTACCCCCTTAACCTCCGAGTTATGTTGGCAGGATTTCAGCTGCTGTTACCTGCTGACCAGCCTCTCAGCATTTTGTCCTCTGGCAGGAAGCAGCCCTGACCCGCCAGCATCCCCCAAAACTGCTGCACAGAGCCTGATGCAAGCAGTGCTGCGTGGCACATTGAGCCAGCAAAGCAGAAATCCCTTCGAAGCCCAGAAATAGTTGCAGAATTCCTGTGCAAAGGAGTAGATGTCAGCCATGAAGGCAGCCTGGAGGTGTCTGCAGAAAGGCTCATTCTACACGTATTTCACACCACTCTTTTTTTGTGTTACACTCTGCACTGAGAGCCTGCATGGAAACTGCAGGCATCTGAAATGAACATCTGAATGGTCCCCAGTACAGCAGGTCTGGATAATGCAGAGTGTAGGTGATGGCATTTAAACACCCCTGTAGGCATAAACTCAAAAGGGCCTCACTGCTTCTGTCACACAGCCACCAAAATGCAAAGATGCTCCAGCAAACCTTAGGCTGGCACAGTTCTCTCTGCATGTACTTGTCAGCTTTCTGCATTTTTTTCTTGGGGAGCTTTTCCAAGTGTTGGAGGAAACGCTGCAAATAAATGATGGAGAAGGTTGTGAATCTTTAGGTTTATTCCTGCCTTATATTGAAAGGCGTCAACTATTATTTAATCAGTGAAAAGTTATAAACTGCCCCTTATAAGAGGGGTTTTGAGCCAACATCATTGAGCCAACATCATCAGTGGATGTGTGCAAGTAGTTCTTGTCCTGCCCCAGCAGTCACTACAGCTCAGTCCACCTGAGCAGGCAGAGAGAGCACGGCCAAGCTCTCAAACCGTGAGAGCCAGAGTCTGGCTTCTCCAACAAAATTATTGTGGGCAAAACCCTGCCTACACTGACATCAGTGGCAAAATTCCCCATTACCTATTTAAGAAGAGAAACCCAGGTGGTAGGTATCTGTTTTACCACAGAATAAATTCTTTTGAGATACTACCCAGATATGGGTGCATCTTTTAGTTACTATTCTGCCAAGATATCGATGGAGATCTTGTAATTACTCACTTTAAAAAAAAAAATCCAAATAATTATATTAAGCTACAGAAACTGCTTTTGGATGATTCTCACACTTGGGATTTCAACCACTCTTATAAAAATATTTCCACTTCAAACCTAGAGGCCCAAGAACTGAACTAGAAATCTTCAGGTTAGACAAGATCAAACGAGACCAAAAACAAGTGTCTGAGGAAGTGTGTGTTTCTCACAATTACTCTGATGCGACAGTTCGTTATCCAGAAGTGGAATATGCTGCTGGACAGGCCCGTCAAGGAAAAGGGAGTCTTCTGCCAAGGCTTCCTCACTCAGGTCCTTTCGTACAGTTTGGCATCCTGACAAACGTGAACCTTTGATTTATCAGCATTGCCTGGTTGCTAAGAGATGTCACAGCCACCTTTTCCCAGCGCAGACACTCAGCTGCCAGGTTTGTCTCCTGAAGCAGCTCCTGTGCAGTTGGAGTTGCCCAGATGAGTTTCCTCTCTTTCTTCCCCCTGTGCCACCATTCCTGCTCTCCCCAAAATGATCCCCTATGTTTATATATGATGGATTTTCCAGAGCAGTGGGAACAGACTTCTTAGTGCAGCATCATTACCCCTTCGCTTGGCACAGAAGTGGAAAAGAGCTTGTCTGAGCTGGCAACCATCAAAGCTTTACAGTCTAACAAGTTCCACTACTATAATGAAAATCCAAAGACCTGGAAACAATATACAGAGCTTCCCTGACTAATTTTATTATGCAGACACACTTAATAGCTCCTGTTACAATCACATTTATAGCAGGAAAACAGTATTGGATTGTGACTATCACACTAAATCGACATGGATTATCAGTCATTAAAAAGGAACAAAATTAGCAGCAAGCAGTAATATTTTACACTTATCAAATCTAGAGCTGGTCAAGGTTCATTACAATACTGTGCAATAAAGTCAGGAAGCATTGGCTCATTCTACAGAACATTTAAATCTCTATTGTATTTGTGTAGGATATAATTTCTGATAGCAATAAAGCCTAATAAAAGTTACACCCCGATGAATAAAGTGTTAATAAATTGACCCAAGACATTTAAATGGCTAATTATATTTGAGATAAAGGAGGATTCACTTGTTTCTATAGATTGTTTGAAGCTGTACTCTAACCAGCTAACTAACCAACTACAGAATTATTTTATATAAATATATCTGTGATATTAAATATTAATTTTTCTAGCTCCTTTTTCAATAGATTAATAATTAATCAGAATTTCCTAACACATTTCCTATTCATCAAACGACTCATACCTCTCTTTAAAATGTCCGAGCTTTGCATAACTTAATTATTCCCCGATTTTATTTTATTTGAAAGTATTTATCCCAACTATGTTTAGCTTTTCCATAGGCCATTTCAGTAATGAAAGGGGTGCTTCATTATAAAATACCGGTACTTTATTGCAATGCTTACATGGTATCTGAAAAAAACCAGACCAAACCAGCACTGACCAGGTCAGGGTACTCCTGCAGGGTAATTACTGTGATGGGCCCCCCAAGATCCTGAGCCTGACTAAAAAGCTGTCATCCTCCAAGTCCAAACCAAGAATTACACCAGACAATAATCCTACAACTCGTTCCTTATGAAAAATGACCATATAAATTCAGAAGTGCCTCCTTCGTCCCTGGGTGTCACAGGAGCAAACCTCACACGCATCCACGCCCCGCTCCCCGGGGTTTGGGCAGGGCCAGAGCCCAGCTCCACCGGCTTGCCCAGCATCCAGAGAGCCCTGGGGGTCAGGAGGGGACTAGAGAGAGACAGAGATTGATGAACAGAACCGAGGGAGCGGAGAGGACCTGCCTGAATCGTGGCAAACGTGAGGGACAAAACCAACCAGCAGCAGGTTCGCACAACAGCTTCTTTTGGTGTCGTTGATTGCTTAAACTACACCAGAGAGTTTTGGAAATCTTTGGTGATTTGCTTCTCCAAACCATGTTAGAGACAAGAATTAAGGTACTTACAGCCTCTGACGTGAATGGAATTGCCCACCAGTGTCTCTGTTTTTCAGGGTGCTGCTTTCCAGATACTGGAGGAATAGTGACTTGTATGGAAAATGACTGAAGTGATAAAAAAGGGAGGCAAAACGAGTAACCCTGTCAAACTCTGTTAGTGGATACAAAAATCTTTCATTAGTGATCAGGATGTAAAGTAGCTGATAACGTTTACTATTAAAAAACCCTGTATATTTTTAAAAGGTATGAACACATGAATCACAGGCGGCTAAAATTTCATTGGCTACATTGCACTTACACGAACACTTCACAACGGCATTGGGCACTCCGAGTCTGAATCAGTTTACCAGCTATTGACTGCAATAGCTTGAATTCCCAGGTCATTTATCTCCTGTGTAACTGAAGGTTTCAGATCAGGTACAGGAGAGACAAAGGCTCAAACTATAGTTACTGCTGAAACAAGCCCAACCTGCAATTCAGTGCAAAAAGTCTGATTCTACATTTAAAAGCAAATCTAGCTCATATTGCTAAGGAAATCACACTGTGTGAAACGTTCAATGGATATTGCTGTTGTTAAATAGAATTTGAAGTGTCAATAGCTGCAAAACCAGTATTTACTTTTCCCCCTTTGATGTTTTTTCAAAATCCTGTACTAAAATCCCAAAAGCCTGAGGGTGTTTGTTCTTATTCAAAACAGCTTCAGTCTCATCAATGCACTACCTTAATTCTTTGCATGCTCCATTGCCTTCCGAAAAGATATCTGCGTTGTGTGCTTTTGAAACGGGTTTCCAAGCAGGTGTTTGCTTGGAAATGCAGTCCGAAGCAGAGAGCAGCAAGTGAGCCTCCCTGGAGACATCCTGCCGGGTGGGAACGCCGGGCAGGCACAGCCCTGGGTCCCGTGCTGGAACCTGCAGGGTTCTCTGGGATGACTCTTCCTCGGTGCTCAACGCAAATAGAAGGTTTTAAGGTAGGTGCCGTTACTCTGCTTCCCACTGACCATCTGCCTCCGGACCTCAGTATCCCACTCCTAATCTGTTTTGTTAGAGCATAAATACTTCGGGAAAGGGTTTGGAGGGGTCGCTAAGAGGGTTGGGAGCTTCCTGAGTTACACTTATCTTCGACAGGTAGAGTGGAAAAATGTTTCCACTTCCCGCAGGGCACACGGACATGGATATTGCACTGTGCTGATTGCCCCGAAGTACCCAGCTCCTCTGGGGAGCCTGGGACAGCTTAAACATCTGCATTCTCTCTCTTCTGGAAAGCATCTCTAACTTCTCCAGCAGCATTAAACCGTTTGACCTGCAAGCTCTGTTAGAGGTGCTCTGAATTGTCCAGGTTCATCCCGCCTGTATATTGAATATCTCCGTTTTCCCACAGGAGCCTCTGTAAATTAGCAGCTTGAGATCTTATCAAAACTTATTTCAAATATTGTGTATTTCCCTGTTTTTCTTAATCAATGGTAGAGTTTCCCGAGTTATTCAGGAAAGGTATGCTATAAAGGTTTAGGTTTCTTCTGCCATACTGACCTGGCTCAAGACAGCTTAGTTCCAGGACAATTAACAGCAGTTAAAACTCTCAAACTCTTGAAAAGGCAACTAATTGAAAGTCCCTGGAATAATTCACAGCATTTGCAAAAAAAAGGGTTGCACAATCTGTCCTTTCTCCAGAAAGGCATTTAATAGCCATCAGACTACAGCACCAGAGTAAACAAAAATCATGTTCTAGAAGCGCAGCCCACAAACATGAAGGGAGAGTCCCATGAGAAGTAGAGGAATCATCTCAGGGAAGACAGATCAGTTATGTCCCTGAAAGGCAAAATGCAGTCACAGTTATTCAAAGACGACTTTGATCTTTACAGCTGAAGTGTTCTGAAGCTTTAATTTTTTTCTTGAATATCAAAATATTTTCATTACAGCCTCATTCCTTCAACATGGAGACTGAGAACTTCAGCTGACGAAGACCTGTGGGTACTAGAATTTCAAACCATCCACTTGCACTTAAGTCAGTCCCTGGCAAATTCCAGGAGTTCTGAATGCTCTATTTATCCTCAGCCTTACTGATTTATTGTAGGTAACTCTTCTCAGCAAGTGTACTACATATCCATACTGAAAATATAATATTAAAGATGAATATTTATGAGATGAATTAAACATCCAGAAGTTTTCCTAAGTAACCATAGGTAGGGAGAAAAAAAAAATTAAAAGCATGTTCAGAACTGTGGCAGCAGTACTACATGAAATGCAGAGAGAGGCACAATTCGATGGGAGGAAACTGCTGTCAGTGGAGGAGCCAGCCTGCAATTCCTTCAGACTTTACCTACTCACAAGCATCCTCCTCATCCTCACTGGCTGCTGCTGCCAGCTTGGCAGAAAGCAGAAATCCTTGTGGCACCGGAAAGCGTCTCAATGCAACCTTTAGTCCAATTTTGTAAAAGTAACTGGGCCTGTGTAGCTTGCTTTATTTGTTGCTAGAGGACACATTCAAGATTTCCCTGAAGACAAAAGGAGCTGCAGGTGAATGTCAAGTGGAAGAGAGCAGCTCTCTGCTGGCTTAAAGAGATGTGCTCAGCCACGCAAGGGTTTTGCATGACTTGTCAGAGAAAAAACACAGACAGCTCTCAAAACTGAAATCCGACCAAAAGGAGGAGAATTTCTTCCTGTGGAAATGCTGGCCTGCAGTACAGCAAGGGAGATGGACCCTGTACAGAACCAATGTACTGAGCCAAGGGCAGCACAAATTTGTACAAAGTTCTTAACCAGAAATCCTCAGCTGCCACCAGCTGGAGTAACTTCACTGCCGAAAAAATTATCTTTCCATAGGTTCTTCCAGAAAACTCCTAAACCAGAACTGACCAACTTCAAAGAGGGCAGTTTCTAGTAAGGACGATCCAGGGTTGCAGTGCTGCCCAGCTGTACCAGCAGCACCAAATCTGCTCTTCTGAAAGGCAGATAAATTGCACACAGCACCACTAGGATGGACCTTGCTCCATGAACAACCAAAGTCATAAAACAGCAAGAACTTCCGATGGGCCTTGGAAGCACAGGGTGTTAGCAAGGGCCACTACAAGTCATTGGATGCCATCCAGGACTGAAGACGTCTTTTTTTCTAACTTGCTTCAACTCTGGGGAATCACAGATTGTAGCTGAAAAACAGAGAATAGAAAACAAACAAACAAAACAAAACAAAACAAAAAAACACGCAGGAACAAAGAGATTAGTGAAAAACAGAGGTAGAGGATAAAGTAGAGGATAAAGAATCAGAAAAAGGCGTTAACACCTAAGTGTTCTGCATAACACCTAATACTGACCTGGTGAACAGTCAAATGAGAGCAGACAAAAAAAAGATCATAAATCAAACATGTACTAGCTAGGCAAAAATCTCCTTGGAATTATAATGAAATTGGAGGAGAAAACAGGGGACAGGGTAAGGTTTATAACAGAAAAATATTTATGCAGCTGAACGATTGCAACAGCCAGTTTCCATCAGTTCCACCCATCCCAGCTCTCCAGCAGGTTCCATCGCATCATCCTGGGATCTAAATACAAACTTGCACGGATCTGTCATGGGTGTAATGCTGGTGCACATGGCAAGAATATTTTATAATCTAGTGACAGTTTTGAGAGACTTTATTGCTGCCAGTCACTGCTGGGAAATGGAAACCATGAGTTGGAAATATGCACACTGTCTCGTCAGCAAGTTTCCAAGTAAAGGAACCCTTCAAATACTTACTTCCCTAATTAATCTAAATGTCAGGAATTGGAAGATTGTTGCTCAGTGCCTCTTTGGCGTCCTTATTTGCAGTTTGCCTTGGGTCTCTAAGTCAGAAGCAGACTGTGCACAGACACGGAGGTAATTTACCCAATTCTCAAGGACAGACGTTTCTCCCAGTTAAACAACATTCGCTCTCTGTCAGAAGCTCAGCTTCAAAATTGCCAAAGCATGAGGAGAACGAGGTGCTGCTTAGACCTTTCTGTGCATGACAGGATAAAACACAAGACTTCTCTGCCTAAAGGAATCCAGATCATGAAATGATCTTTAATCTTTGTCCCTTCAAGGCTCTCTCAACACCTGTTATCCTTGATACTGTCACAGGCAAAAAAAAGAAGTGTGTGGATTCATCTCAAGGCTAGTAATTATTTCAGCTAATTACTCATTTGGATGTGGGGTGATTACCAACACTCCTTCAGGTACAACAGCCGCCACTTTTATTCTGGCCAATGCTTCACAAAGCAGGAGAGGTGCTGTTCCCCCTTCTCTGTTCTTACAGGAAGAGGAACTCCAGTGCTACCTAAAATTACTGCAGTGAAACAGCCTGGCCAGCTGGTTAAACTCAAACCTTCAGCAATTCATTTTACAGTCAAACATCACTGGATTCATTCAACTTTATTACACACAGCAGCAGCTCAGTGTTCGGTATCTCTCTAGAGGAGTGTGTTTATCTGGTACTGCATTCCAAACCACCCCTGAGCTCTAGGAATAGGAACTAGATCTCTAACTGATGTGTTTTAATTAGACTTTGTTTTTCCTAAATCAGTGATGGTTGCAAATCACAAACAGAAAGCAAACACAGTCTGGAGTCAGGGGTTTTGGTGCAGCTCTGCAAAGGCACGAAAAACAAGAAGTTCAGTTTTATGAGCACAAAGATGCCAAGGCAGTACCTTTTCTTTGTAACTTCAAAACTATTACAGACCAAAGGCCTTTCCAGGCCCTTCTTGGGGCTAAACCCAACCCAACTTGTTTTCTTGGTCTGCTGAAGATCTCAGACTGCTCCTCCTCTACCCTGCCTTCGGTAAGTACTTTACTGTCTGCCCAGACAAAAATCAAGCAAATGTTTCTCAGCCTTCAGCCAGGGTGAAAGGATCCAGCTGTGGTTTGGTGTGGAGACTGCTCATTCCTCTCAGCTCCTGATTTCTAATTCACAGCAGTTCAAAGGGAGGGCTGTGGCATCTCCAACACTGCAGATATTCCAAATTGGACTGGACACAGTCAAGAGCAACCCTATCCTGCTCTGAAATTAGCCCTACTCCCAAAGATTCCTCTCGACTTGAATTATTATGTGATTTTTTTATTACTATTGAAGGAATTGGTATCACTGGAGGGGCTCCTGCCCTTTTGCAGGGCACAGGTATAAATAAGTCAATCAGCTGAAGGTCACAAATCTTTTTCCAGAGAGTGGCTGCTGTGGGCAAGGGGCAGTGGGCAGGAATACCCGGGGTCTGGGCAGGGAAACCACTCACCAAGCAGCTGGGATTGGATCAGAACACGGCTGCCACTGAGGGAAGGGAAGGCATCAGCAATACTGGTTCTGCTCAGCTTGAATTTCCATTCATGTGTCTGTGCAAACAGCAGCACAGGTCCTTCAGCACTGCTTTTCTCCACAGTAGGCCAAGCTTTTTAAAATTTATGTCTCACAAAGAGAAATAAAGGAATAGCGAATTCCTCGTATCTGAGAGAGATCTCCTTCAGGATTCCTTCAAAATAATAATCAAAATATTTTTTATTGGAAACATGAAAAAAAATTATTTTTATTTATTTAGTTGTCTTTAGTTTTCTAAATGCTAAAATACATAAAAATACAGTACCATATAACCCAATCATTTTAATGCACAATATAGCACATTGCTTTGATTTTCCTTTTTTCAGTACTCACCACTCGGAGACTGCTTCAGGTTCTTAAATAATTGGGAAGACAATTGTAGCCCCTCAGATTCCAGTGGTCATTAGCAGCTAAAGATCCTAAAGAGCTGCACTGCTCCAAGCAGCAGAGTGGTTTTATACTCTTAAAGAGGCAATTAATACTTCTGTATTGTTTTGTTCTTGTCAGTTGGAGGATGGTCTGTGCTTTGGCAGAGGGCATTATTTATGGTCTAGTTTGCTACCGAGTGGGATTCTCTGCTGACCGATTGATGTCTTCTGACATATCTGACACAGGAGAGACACAATATTGGAAAGGGAAGAGCAGCAAATGGTCCATCCTTTGAGAGACACCAGTCAGCAGCACAATCCCTCACCATTAGCATCAGTGCCACGTTCTCTACAGCATCTAGTTTTGCCTGGAAGATAAATGTACACGGGTGGGATTTTTTATACTATATTTAGGCAATTAATATTATATCACCACATGTGTCTCTTCAGGACATGATCTGAAAAATGAACTCTGCTCCCTCCATACTTCCAGCACACATTCTGACAGCATCACAGGAATTCCTCTTTTTTTTTCCTGTTTACTGTCTACAGCATAGATTCCCTGCCATTTGATCCTCTGGCTGTTCTTGTCATACTGAACACAATTATCTACTGCTTGTAACGGTTCTGATCTTTTAATTGTTCTTCATCTGTTAGCTGGGCAAACTGGAGCGAATTTTGGCCACTGCCACCCATATCTGACCCTTTCTGTCGGAATTCTCTCCCACCCACGAGTGCCTGGAGTATTCCTAGGAACCCTCAATCCCTCAATATCCTCATTCTGCTCCACTTTCTGCTCCTCTGCTCCCTGAAGAAGTATCTTGGGATGCACAAAGGAAAACCCTGTTTCTTCCTCGCCAGGAGAGCTCTTTTTTCTGATCTCACATGTACATCTCAAGCTCCCAGTTCCAGTGCCTTCCTCCCCGTTCCTTGCCTTCCATTTCTATTAGTCACCTGGAAGGATTTTCTGGGATCCAATCTCCCAGGAAAAAACCTGTATTTTCTCTGTATCTCACCTCAGAAATTGTCCCTTTTGTCTTCAGCCACCGAAGATTTGGTTGGTATCCTCAGCTTTGTCTTTGGATGTCACCGTGCTCCTGCGTGCTCGGTGCGTTAATCAGATACTCTGGCCAAAAACCCCAGGAGCACAGGCAGGGCAAGGAAATGCTGCAACTCTGCTCATCCATCCAAATCACAACCACACCCTCAGGGCTCCACGGGAAGGGTTTGGACCACAGCCCTCCCATATTGCTGCTCCCATCAGTTCCTAAACAGACGCACCGATACCTTGTGGTGGTGTTAACATCTCACAACTGTTTGGACCAACAATCACAGGAGGATGACTTAAGCAGATATTTTCACAAATTTAATGGAGCTTGTTTTACCCCAACTGTCACATTTTGGTAATTCAAACCTTCAGCTTGCTGAACTCAGGTACCTTTTTTCCTTTTCCTACAGCAAAATGGTCTTTCTGTCCCTGGGTAGATCTCTTTCCCTCCCCATCTTTCACTTAACCTTTTCTTCTTTTCCAGACCAACGTATACGCAAAAATACAGAACTACTGAATTAACAGTGAGACAGTCTACATTACTTTGCTGCTTCCTATGGAAATATTAAATATGGAGACAAATCTAAGATCATAATTACATAGCAGCAACAATAAAGGAGGCAGTGCCCGAACTGGCTGCATTAATTTGACTCGCCAAATAGTATTATCTAATTTGCTGCTATTTTGAAACCGAAGTTTTCTGTTAGCCACTGCCAAACTCATTATCCAGAGGAAAACTGCCCATTTAAAAACATCTGAGTTGTACACCTTAGAAATGGGAGTACTGAAAACCTCACGCCCTTGCAACTTATTAATGTGATACCCTGGCATTACAGAGTGAAAATACTTTGACAGCTTTAATGTGTCCTTCTCCAGTGTAATGACTTGGTGCTTAAAAATGAATGTTTTTCTACAGCATGATCCCTTAGCTCCTAACAGAAGATTTCAGCTCATTTTACAACACATGATGAAGCATCTTCCTTGTTATAATGTGACAATGGCACTACTGAGCACAACAATTTGAGGCTGAACGTACCACTGCAAGACAGAAAAAAATCTGAAGAGGCAATTCCACCTAGAACTATGCAGCAAATGCCTAAGAAAGAGGAAGAAGAATGATTAAAGATGCATTAGCACAGTCTGACAAACAAGGCCCTTGACAAAAGAACCCTTGGTACTCCGGTAGAAGGGGAGCAGCAGAGATTATCTGAGCGAGGCACAGCCAAAGAATCTGAGCGGGTCTAACGAAGTCTCACACTTTGAAATACTTGAGATGAAAATGTGTCTGTTCAGACAAAGTAAATTCTAAATAATCTCACTATAAAACGTATCGCTTCTGAAAAGCTTTTAAAGTCTAGGGAAAAATGCTCTTTTCCTAAATACCCAGCCCAAGTATTAAGCTTGGCACGTGGAATAACCAAAAATACATTACATGTGACCCAGGTACTTTCATTTCAGATAAATTAACGTACAACAAATGGGTTGAATGCCTCATGCCAGGTCATAACACACCACTTTTCTAGCGACTTGTGTGCTTGGTCTCAGCTCCTGATCAGGAAAAACCCAACCACAAACACCAGCAGTTGGTGAGATTTTGATTCAGCCCAGGCCAGACCCCTAATAATTAGTGTGCCTTCAGAGGGAAGCGGCTGCTCGGATCTTTTCTTTGGGTGCGGACTGATCTTGGCTTACAAAGTACCTTTAGAGAGACAGCCCCAAGGAAAACATAAGTAAAGCCATATCTGTATTTGACATTTTAAACCCCCTTGTATTATCTCAGTTCTCCCATGCACTATTTTCAAAGAATAAACACCACATTGAATCTCCTCTGCTGAGCAGACTAAGCCATTTTCTGTTTTGCAAAACTGCGGGAGAAACCCATATGTGGCCTCATAAAATGGTCCCTTAACCTCTATCCGTGGGATGGAGCATTACAAGCACCTGTAGACTGGTTCCTAACATATTTGGTAGCAACCTTATTACTGTTTGACAGCCTTAATTTAAGTCTCTGGGCTTCCAGGAAGGAATTGCTGAACCAAGTTAACCAGTTCTCCACAGTCTCAAAATGAAATTAAGAATTATTAAGATTCGAATTGGGAAAGACACCTGCTTTAAGAACATAATCTGATGAGTTTCTATAAAGATGTAAAGTACAAATTTTTTTAAAAAACACATATTTTACATCTGGTTTGTGGTTTGCAAATTGCCATATTAAGCTATCACTTGCTTTTGCACAGTGCATGGACCCTTCAGAACAGTAAAAAATACCTGTATGCACAAGGGTGGAATCATTCTATTTTAAACAGAATGCGATATTTTTTCAGCTTTTGTAAATCTGAAACGCTTCCTGCCCCTTCAGTAGATCAGCACTGTGCACAAAGCTGCACTGAGCCCCCCTCGGTACGGAGAGGCAGATCCCTGCAGATTGCCGGCCCCAGCCATCAGTAAGTTCGGCATGGTTTGCTGGTGTTTCCTACAGAATTAGCTTCCGAAAAGCGAGGGAGATTCCAGGAGTGATGAACCAGCACGGCTCTCCTGGTTCTGCTGCAGTGGGTGGATGCCCAGCACCCTGGCGTGTCTCACAGGGATGCGTAACCAAACCGATCAGGGTATTCCTGAGGGAACTCTTCATTAAATCCCAGCCATTTATAACACTAACTCATTACAAGAAATAATTACCATAGCAACCACTGCACACCACGCGTTTGCTGGCACCAACAGCGAATCTTCTGTGGGGAGGAAGCGGGAGAGAAACGAGTCAAAACAAAAACTTCTACCCAGGTTTGGCATAGTCAGTCATAACTGGATTGTTTCCCTGTATTTTATTTTCATCTAAAGGCCATATCGGATATTAAGGATGCTGTTTCAAACAAGCAGGAAACATTTTAGCGTTTAGGAGTACAACAGAGTGGGTCAACCTTTCGCACAGCATTGCACCAAAGCCCTTTGGTGCTCTTATATACAATAGCACTTTATGTACTCCAGTCCTTCTGACCTCCCTTAGAATGCCAAGGCAAGCTGGGCTGCAGCAGGAGATGAGAGGAACCTGGGTTTGTTTGGTTTTTTCCTTTTCCTCTCTATACCAGAACACCGATGTCATTCCCATTTAAACCTAGACACTCAAAAGACGTTTAGCTGTGTTTAGTCCCAGTACCTTAGAGGACCCAGTCACAGAAAACAGAACACAATTTCCCACCCATGAAAATGGAAGTGGCAGTGCCCTGCTTTATTGCAAACCTGCTCTGGGCTGTGCCATCGTTCGATGCTCAGAGCAGTGGAACCGCCCAACAGCCGATAAAGATGGATGTAGAGCCAGGGCCAAGAGAGTCGTACAGAAGCCAGGCTGGGTGAGCTCAGATCTAGACCAGACATTTCCCCACTGGGAAAAACAGAAGCAGAGACGCGCTGGCGACAGCTCGGTTGCCTTAAGCTACCTGAGCCATCATCATCAGATGATAAAAGGCTTTAAGATAAGCCTTTATGCTCCTACAGGACTCGCCGAGAGCTTTTTTCATTATCTCCCAAGGCCGAAATCTGCTTCCACTGGTCAGGATTTCAAAGACTGCAAGACCAGCTGTGCAAGGCCAAGCTCTAACACCTTGTGAGATATCTAATGTGTCCAAAGAGACCTAGAGCATTTCAGCTGACCAGTTAAGGTTCCATCTGTTGTTTTTAACGCCCAGTTATCCCAGAACAAGGGAACAAGACCTGAGGCTTGTGAGGATGGTGTTTATCACCTGCACAGTGGAGTGGAACTGCTCAGCTGAAGGTTGCCCAGCCAGTTCAATCCCATTCTTACACTTTTCAGTTGTGAGGCTTAGCAAAATAACTCTCGAGTTTCTGGCCTCTGAAGGCCTGGAAAAGTGTGTCTCATTGGGAAGTTTTGCAATATCAACTACAGATTTCAAAGAGCAATAAGGCAAAAGGTTCTGCCCCCTTCTGGGCTCCTCCCCTTTGTTAAGCTTTCCCTTCCTTTCTACAGGAAAAAAAAAATCACTATTATTTTACTTTACAGGATTAAAAAAAGCTAGAAAGTGAAACCCTGGGGGCTGGGAGACTTGGACTTTAAAGGACTCTGTAATGAACTGTTTCATGGTAGTTAATCACTTTAATCGTGCTTCCTTTCCTCAATAAAAGTTTCCCTGCCTGTACTCTCCAAGTGATCTCCAATCCTTCTCTAACACAATGCCCAGAGGGTTGGAGTGTGTTCCAGCTCTGGAACACTGGCCTGAGCAAAGGGCAAAAATCTCTTACTCTTGTGGCTGATTCTTTTCTGAATTCATTCCAGAATTACCACCACATTTTAAGTCCAGTGCCATGCAGAACATGATTTTTCTATCAGTCACACCAGGCTCTTGCTGTACTGCCCTTCAGTCATTAGCTTTCCATTTTATATCTGGGTTTATCGTTATTTTTCAAAAATACATAATTTTAAAAAATCTTTGGATGTAAACTGGATTTCTTTCATAACTGTACCTCTTTGTATTTTAGAAAAATAAGCTTGGGATTAAAAAAAAAAAACAGAAATAAGGATTTGAGACCCACTGCAATAGCTTGGGGAAACGGGAGAAAGAAAAGAGAAAATGTCTTATGAGTTTTGATCTCCCACCTTGCTGCCAAAGGATGAGACTCGCAGTAGAGGGCTGTGTGACCTACCCAAACCTGACCATCCGTGCTTTTGTGCAGTGGGAACGAAGGATTCCTGTGAGTAGTGGGGGCTCACTGACCTCCTTTGGCATCTGCCTGACTCCCCTTCCGCAGCGCTTGGTTTGTACACAATCTAAAGCACAAACTTTCAGGCGTTCCTCGGTATTAACGAACGATTAACACCGTGTCTGTTTAAGTCAGTGATTATCTGAGGCGTTCCTATTTTCAAAATAGTTTCTTTTAAACTATGTCTGTCTTCAGCCCTGTTTTGAATGCGACTTTTAGTTTATTATCCCAGTGGAATTAGTGCGTCTCTTGTCCACGTTGAAAAGAAGCCATTTCCCTCCAAACACTGTAAAATATCTGTTCACATAGAAATAAACACTGAAACTTAGAGCAATGTCTTCGCCTCCACAACCCCTTCCTCCCCCCACGTTTGCTTCTTGACAACTACTAACAATAAATGTAAAAGTAATCCCAGTTTTTATTTGAAGCTATCTCAGCTTTAAAAGAACCTTCCAAAAATGATTGAGGCTATGATTTAAACCCGTAGGTAACCCCTGAAATCTGCTTTGAATAGCAACAAATGCCTAACAATATCTCGAGCGCTTGTAGCGAAGAAATCTAATCTCTGAACTCCTAAAGGTCAAGATTTACTGCCTGGTAATATGGCTCGAGTGTAAATGCTCTGTAATGCTACAGCAGGTGATTGCTTTGCTCTCTAGACAGTGTCAATTTTGCCCAAGTAGCAGCAGATGTGTCTGGCATTAAGCCCGAATGGTGTCAAGGGCCCTTCTTGAGCAGAACTGCTTCTCAGAGAAACTGGTCCTAAAGCCTCAGTCTATTAAGACCATACCCAAAAGACAGACATTTAAAACTTAAAGGATGCTGGAGAATCAAGGTGCTTTAGAGCTCTAATGTTTCACAGTCCGATATCCTGGGAGAAGAAATTCTCTTGTGATACGAACGCACATCCTCAAACCGCACAAGCCTGCCAGTGCAGCTAAAGTAAATTACACCAGAAAAGTCCTTGGCTCCGAATATTCTTCATTCCAAACTTCCTCCTGAATTTCCTCAGTGAGGTGCTGCCGTGGTGTCACAGTTGATGTCCCACTGCTCCCACCTGGGGTGCTCCGGCATCCCCTGGCTCCCTTACCCAGGCTGTTTGTGCCCAGTACCTATGGCAGCTATGAAATCCTACCCTAAATGTACTTCTTGAAATAATTCATCATTGCTCCGACTTCTCCAAGCTGCAGAGACACAAAAATCAAAGACTTCATGACATTAAATACTGCTTATTTTGTTAAGATACATTCTAAGTCCGAGGATAAGGAGATAGGGAAAGCACATTCCATTTGCAAATAAAGAGCTGTAGTCAGTCTGCAGAGGATCCAGTGCATTTTAGTTCTATTTATGTAAAAGAAGCAACGCAAAAATTATTCCAAAATCACCAGTGGGAGTTCCTCACACACTTTCTTATACTGGCACTTGTAGCTGTGTAGCAAAATGGGCTGGACCCTTTCCAAGCAGAACTTTTATCCAGCCATTGATAACATTTCCCACCTTGGTGCTGCTGGGCACAGACACTCCGAAGGCCTCGGGAAACACAAAACAGGCCCACGGTGTTTCTCGTGCCTGCAGTCTCTAAAGAATATTCATGGAGACCTTTAGGACAGCTCGAGGGCCAGCTAAAAGCAAGGACAGCATTGCCCAAGGGTCTGAATTTGGTCTTATTTGCATAACTTTTCCTTCCATGCCTTGGTGTGGACAGATGGTACTTCTGAAATAGATGATACTAAATACCTGTACCTGGGCTGAACAACTTGGCTGCCAAAAGGGAACTTGGTCTGTTGAAGAGGAATTTAAGTGGAATATTCTTTACTTGTTACAGCAGTTAAATTGCCCTGCATGGCTTGAGATTTTCTGTTTTTCCTCCTAGAACATTTAGAAAAGGTTTTCGTAGAGTTAAAACATGATTAATAATATTTTGACAGTTGTACAATTACACAAGGGGTATTCCAACCAGTCCTTTAGTCCATTCTCTGATTTTAGCCAGCTAAAATTTTTTGCACTTCACATAATGCAGTTTCTCAGATGGGGTTGCTTTGTGCTGACTTGGCATACACACACTTCACATCTGTAACTTTTGTCTGTAGATGCTTGAGCTACCTAGTAGGTTTTTACACATCAGTTTTACCTGAAAATCAGTATTACAGTGACTGAGGTCTTTACAGAAACACTGTTTCTGCAAGACTGAAGCTTGATTTCAGGCTTCCCAAGAGCAGAAAATAACCTCTCCTTCAAATTAAACTTTTCATGGAGGGCAGTAAGCAGCCTTTAGAAAAAGCTCTGACAGACTCAGACTCTGTTTATGTGCAGAAGTCATACTGGAACAACTTAAAAAAAAATCAATGTAAAATCCTAGTGCAAACAACGGAGTTTAAGATTAATTACACTGGCTGAGCTTCTGGCTGTAAATCATACGAGTAATTTTGCTATTGCTACCAGAGTAGGCACTCCTGCCAGACCTCACTGGGAGTTTACTCACCTATATCATTTGAAGCAATCCTTTTGAGGTCTTATTTATGGATGCGTGGAAAGCACGATGCCATCCAGCCCCACGCTGGGCATGCTGTCATTAAGCACTGAATGGCAGCAAATGCAATTTAACTTCTCCGAACAGCATCATTTGGAATAGTCCCAGGAAAACCCAGCATAAAACTAATTTCTAGCTGCATCAGATATGTAAGTATTTACAGAGCTCTTTGTAAACACACTGCAATTAAAAACATTTGATAGAGGACAAACCCACTTCGCCATATGGCAAATCATCTTCAGTTAAGGCAAGAGAGCCTTAGTGTCTGACAAAGAGGGCAAGGGAGACAGACTGTAAATTCCAAAGATTTGACAGAAAAGGGGCCCCCAAAATAGCTTATCTATGTCAGAATTATGACAATAACATAGAAAAAGTAGCCCCAGGCCTCAAATCTTTGCCATGGGATACGAAGACACCTGTAAAAATCCCTGTGTAGGACCAACACATCTACATGAGAAGTAATTGCTTTGAACAGCAGGAAGTGTGAGGTGCAGCGTTATCCCAGGATATCACAACCTGTTAGTGCTGTCAAGAACTGCATCAGGAGATTAATCTTCATCTACATAAGGCTTTCTCTCGAGTTAAGAATTCACAAGCAAAGTCAGCATGGAGGGAAAAGGCTGCCAGTGGAATGGAAGATACACCTGATTCCTGTAGCAAAACTCTTGGAGTCCTCCTTCAGGATAGCTTTGGTACAAAGTAATGAAAAGATGACTCAGGGGATTTAACAAAACTCTTGAAATTTCTCAGAAACACAGATTTTTCCAAACAAAGTATAGATTTGATTTTTTTAGACACAGAAATTTTATATGGCAGCTTAAAGAAAATAAATATTCTTTTTTAATTGCTGCCAAGTTGTGTGCTGGAGTCCCCAGCTGTGTGCAGAGCCCCTGAGTGACCATGGCTTTTCAAACCAGGTCTCATACCACTTGAGAAGAGGTTTTCAAGGAGGAGATGGGATGTTTATCATCCCCTGAAAAATGAACAGCAACACCTAAAATGATAGAAATCCTTGGCCTTTGATTGCCACAGTACAGAATATCTTGGGGACCAGGGCAGGTGCAGCTCCAGCAGCACCAGCTCTCCCTCTGTGCCACGGAATGCCAACATCTGCAGCACAGGAAGGGATCACCAGGAGTCCTTCAGTCGGCTTCCAGAACTCCCTGGGGCAGAGGTTCAGAGGCTGAGCTTGGTAAGACTCAAGCAGGGATGGCCAGTGCTTTGCAGAAAGTGCTGTAAAAAACACAGAACGGGAACTGGAACAAGCAGGGCCTAAGCCAAAGAGGGAGAAACCTCCTCACTTATCCCCATGCTGGCCCACTCTCGTGGGATGAATTTGTGAACCTGCAGGGAAGCGCATCTGAACGCACTTGGAGCGAGGCTTGGCACTGCCAAGAGCAGCCCTCCAGCAGCCCAGCTTGGAACCTGCAGTGATCCTGGTGATCAGAAGTACCTGTACAGGGGTACAGTAACCACATGTATCAGAGCATGAGACCATCTCTGCCAAATTTCTGGCTGTTTTTAGTCCTTACAACTCTCTTTTGAGATGAATGATCGGCATTCTCCAACCAAAGGTACTGTTTTGATTATGTATACATACACAGACCAACTTACCAAAATTAAGCCTTATTATGCTTATTATGAAAATACTTATTTTAAAAAGTGTTCCTTTTAA
>VYZQ01061756.1:52924-69708 GCA_013400655.1 Mystacornis crossleyi | reverse complement strand
GGGCGCCCCCGCCGCTCTGCCCCCCGGGGCCCCGCGGGGCGGCTCCGGGAGCGGGGCAGCACCGCTCCCTCCCCGGGGCGCCGGCGGCAGTCCCGGGACCCCAGCGCTGCCCGGCCCCGCCGACCCTCCGCGGCTGCCCTGGGGCACCTGCCCGCACCCCGGTGCCTCCAGTTCCGAGTCCCTTCCCCAGCCGTCCCCGGCAGTGTCGCGTCCCTACCCGGCCGGATCCCGCCAGCCTCTCCCGGCTCCTGATCGCCCGGATCTGCCCCTAAACCTTCGTCCTCTCAGGGGCTCGCTCCCGTAAGGGCTGTGCTTTCCGCAGCCCTTCAAGCACAGCCTCCTTCCCCCGTGTGTGTCCCCCCCCTGTCCCGGGGCTCCTTCCAGGTGTCCGAGGGTTCGGTGCCTTTGTCTCGGCCGGATACAGCGGGACCTTGAAGGAGTGTTTCCTAGCCATAAAGCGTGACTACAGCCAGAGGTTTATCCCGTACTGTGTTCCCTCTTGTAAACACAGAAGAATGGCAACGCTGGTGCCACCGCTCTATTTTGGAAACACGGACAAGTTCTGGCTGTTAACTCTTCCGCTCCCATGCAGGTTGTCTTTGACCTTGTGTGCCAGTACTGTCGAGATAAAAGAAGACAAAAGTGTTTCAGGATGGGTTTCTCTAATTTTCTCTGATATTCGAGAATTCAGCTTGTTTTAATATCTGTAATTGGTGATGTTAAACTAGCAGAAGACCTTCTGATCTGTGTGTGATGCAGAGAAAGGGGCAGGGGTAGCATTTGTGTATTTGTGTTGTGGCATCCTTTACCCTTGATGCTTCAGGAAGTATCCCCAGCAAAACTTATCTTTATAGCTTAGTTAGAATTGAAGAAGTCAGAAACCCAGGGTATTTTAGACTGTCTTTTCCCAGTATATTGCCGCTTATTTTTGTGAATTTCTCATTGTTTTGCTTGGTCTCTCCTACCCTGCCAGTCAACCTCTTCAAAGAGAAGTGGAGAGAAATCGACTGGTATTTGAAAGAAGGCATTCTGTGCTGACAGTGACAGTAGATCTAGCAATTGCTTGTATTTACCTGAGAAAAGGCACAGGCATTTAAGAATGAAACATGAATCACAGACTGTCTTTGGTTCTGAGGATTTTAATGCTTAAAAACATACTGTTTGAAAAAAACCAATAAATTCTTTTCTGTTTTCTTGAAGTGAAAGTCCAAAGCAGTTCTAATTTAATTACAGTTACATTGCTGTTCACTACAGCTGTTTAAATCTGAACTGTGTCTAGCGTGCATTCTTAGTTGTGATTTAGCTGACATTTAATCACTGCATTGAATGCATTCACCTCCAAGTGATCTTTGGAATAATATGTAGCATTCAGACCCAAAGTGGATTTTCTTGTCGTTAAAACAAGAATTTATACAGTTGATGTGAAAGATAATGTTGGAGTGGAAAATAACTGAGACTTCTGAGTGCTAACTTTGAAAGCTTCTTACAGATTAAAGTTATTTTGGGGCTTGAGAGAGATTGAAAGAAGATTATTTATATGAATTTATTAGTTAAGCGACATCACCTCTTTTTATTCCCTCAATTTTCTCTCCCTTCTTAAAGTTCTGTTTCTGCTGTCATGAAACAGACCTAAAACATGTGTTATCTTATTTCTTTGTTTTGAAGTTTCAAAGTGGTTTCGGGCATAAATAAGGTAATAGAAAGACAGGCAGTAAAGTAGCATGGTGTTTGTCTTGAGGAGTTTAAATTAATAATTTTTTCTAAGACAGCTTGTCATAGACTGCTTGAAAAATGTTTCATGAGAGATTTACAAAGTCATTTTCTCCTATTTTACAATGTGTGCAAGAGATAAGATGCTTCTCAGCAACATTATCAATATCAGTCAATGACAGCATCTAAATAAACATCTTTTATGAGTTTATCTAAATAAACATCTTTTATGAGTTTAAGCTGTTTAAACAAAGTGGTAACTGTATTCAGCCATAGTGAAGTACTTTTCATGCAGCAAAACCAATTTCCTCTTAAAAGCAAGGAAAAGAGTCTTCAGGGTGAGAGCAGAAGAAAAACCCCTTGCCTATGGTAGTGGTGAAGCTTCTGGGAGTGCTTCTGGGAGTTTATTTTTAAGCTTTTCTTTTTGGGTGTCCAGTTATGTTCATGTAATGTTCTAGTTTTTGTCATTCTGCTGTTCTTACATGTAATTGCAGGAACTACTTTGTGCCCTCACAGCTGAGGAAAATGAAGGCGTGTGCATAACCCAGAGGAGTGCTGGCCACAGTTCCTTACTGTAACTGTACTTTGCCCAGCTGCAGAAGCATTTTGAAGTGAGTGCTTGCCTCAGAAGAGGAAGTAGACAAGCCATGATTATAGTCTAGTTTGGGAGTATTCTAGATACTTACTTTTACTGTCTCATTACTTGAGTGTTTTTGAAGAGTTTAGGCAGTTCTTCTTGGGCTTGGTTGGACTGTTAGCTGAACTAATTCTGTGTGCACATTTTGGTGAGAGAAAGGTAGTTGTTCTTCATCCTTCTCCTCTGAAGATTAAAGTAATAGAGACTTGGTCATTTTCTGTAAGTGACTGACACTCAGGTTTTACTGTAGTGCAGAGCTGCTGGATTGATATCTTTCTTCATAAGAACTGCAAATTACACTTAACAGAAATGAAAGTATTGCAACAAACTGGGAAAGAGTGTTTTGAAGAAGCCAAGGCCCTGTTTCATATGACCAGCTCTCAAGTTATGCCTGGAATTTCTACTTTTACTATACCAAAGCACAGCAGGTTTTTTTCCTCCCCTCTGAGGAAACGCAATACCAGATCTTGTTGCGCTGGTTCTTCAAATAATTTTTCGAACTTGACAGTATGTTGCTGTTCTTCTTTTTTTTTTTTTTTTTTAAGTTTTATTACAGTCCTCCCATTTAGGAACTGATAATTCCTGCCTTCCGCCCACCTGCCCGAGCTATTCTCAACTCTGCTGCTGGGAGAGGCCTATTGTTTCAGTCAGGCACAGAACTCCTGTCATGTTTGCATTTACATCATTGATTCTGAAGCTGAAGCTCAGACTCAAATGGTGGTGTTGCTCAGCAAGAAAAGGCCTATTCTCTTCAGGGGGATTGTTCAAATTTGATTGTGTGGAACCTTGTTTCTAATCAGGAAGTGAAAGTTAGGTGTCTTACCTTTACCTGAAATGTGCAAATTTCAGGTTCTGGATTTGTTAGCCCATGATACGGAAGCTGGAGCTTTCAAGAGGAATGTGTTACTATCAGCCTCTATAAAATCTTCGCGCTCTCAGTTTTTTATTCTTTATAGGTCTATTTTTCTTTCAAGGGTAGCCTTTACACATATTTTTTTGTTTTAAGTATTAGCTAGGTACCTGGTAATCTTTTTGAAATTTATTACTAAGGAAAAGAAAGATCAGGTAAAAGATTAAGGTAATCTTGAAATAGAAAAAGACATAGTAAGACAGTCCTGTAATCTCCTTCTGATTTATTCATTAATTCGTCAGATGAATAGCCATTTGCAGTGAAATATCCGTCAGGAGTATAAAATTTGTGACTGCAAGCATGTTCCATTTGCTGAAAAAAAAGATAGGCTCTTTGATCCCTTCAGTTTCACGTGATTGGGGTGAAACGTTTGCCTGGTCAAGTCATTCATAACTTACTACGCTTTTTAGCTTTGCCTCATTCAGTGGAAAAAGTGAAGGAAAGCTGAATGCTGAGCAAGCTGAAGAGACGGACTGAGACATAGAAGAGTGAGTTATGTTCATTTTTAACATGTTTCTGGTTAGTATCCATCCTTAGTGCCTCCCCAGTCCCCAGAGCTAGCTGACTTTTAATTATGTATTCATAATCACTACTCTTGCTTAACAGTTAAGAGTGTTCAGATACCCAGATTTTTATTTTATTCACTGGTGGCTTTATAAACATTTGAATGGATTAAGACTTGTTGCTCTGAATACTCCTTTTGTACTTTTCTGACACCTTGAGGTTTTTGCTCTGTCACTGCTGCTCTTTTCATCTTTGTGCAGAGCGGCTAGATGGAGCGAGTTTGTTCTATATAAGGATTCCTCATCTCTAAAGTTTTTTTTTACTTTGGCTTGTCAGAGCCTGAATTAACTGATCTGTGGATCACTCTGATTGATTTCTCTTAATAAGGCTTGTCTCTACAAGTGTGTGTGCTTTGTATATGTACATGTGTATTTCCTACTGCTGTAAGTATTTAATTTAAGAGACTAGATAAGAAATGTGGTGACCAATATATAAAAATGTTCATAAAAGGGTAATGTATTTGGCCTAATCTTTAACCAGGCTTGCTAAGTTCTGTGAAAGTGGTGAGCTGCATATTTTCACTAGATTTTACCTCAACACCCTTTCCTATCTATTCAGGTTAAGACTTCCTGGGCGATCCTGCATGTGAAGGGCACTTTATAAAGGAAATGAGAGAAAAGAAAATTTGTGAGCTTAGAAGATAAAAAGTGAGACTTGTGACACTGACTTGCTTTTTGTATCAGGGTCATAGCATGATTGGGGTTGGAAGGAACATTAAAGACACCAGTTCAAAAATCACAAAGCTGCTTTGGTTCTTAAATGTCTGTGATTGACCCAGTGCATGTGTTGTCTTCAATGATGAAGTCTACAGAGCAGTTTCTTGTTCCAGCTTTTTGAAGGGAAATAACGTTTATAATGGTAACAGGAGAGAGGAGGGAGATGCTGAAGGAAGACACTTTGATCGCCTCACTCTACATGAATGAAGTTTCCATAGCTGCCCAAACTAAAGAGCTTGTCATCTGTGTTTTCAGGTGGATACTCACCATGTGTAGCATTTCTAATTCCATTTAAGTGCTCATCACCTAAAGATCCAGAGGAAAACAGGATCCACAGGCAGTAATCCTGCAGGTAATTGGCGTGTTCCACTTTGTGCATGTTAAATTGAGTTTACCAGTAAGATGTTCTAAAATTTTTTTTGCCTTATACCAATGAGGCATTTGGCAAATATTAAAAAGACCAATTTCCAGAGCAACACTGCATTTATTAAACATTTGCCTGAACCAAATCTAGTTCAGGTCAATGAATAAGCTATCGTGAGACAGCAGTGTTCTCACTGTTCTTCTGTGCACCCACTGAATCAGGGTATTTAACTCCTGTTCTGAAATCTGGTTTGGGCAGGTGGATTTGCTCTGTGTGGAGACCTGTTGACATTGCTGGTGGTTTATTTGATATTCTCCATGGTTTAAAGGTTTTAAACATAGCCCTGTGAGATGTGGCATGGCATATCATGACTTTTTTCTCCTTTGTCTTCTTTTCCACTCATCGTCAGGCTCTCAGAACTACAAGACTTAAGGCACTAGTGAGAGCTTGAGTTATTAAAGCAAAAAAATAAGATTTAAGCAACGTCTTGCTTTCACATCTGCGATGTGAACAAAATAATACTGTCCTGAGGGGGAATATTAGAGGTGAAAATATTTTCAGACTAATGCCTGTTCATTTTGAGGCTGGGAGCTGCCCAGTGAACTCTATGTTTGAGTGGAGAAGACACCAAGAAAATGAAATTCATAGTTAAGACTGGCTGATGTGGGAGGTGAGAGAGGAGGGGACTTACAGACAGTAATAACAGGGATGAGATCTATTCTGAGAGCCTGTGTCACAGCTGGGATTTCTTTGCTTTTTGGAATTTCACTTCCTGTTTTAAAAATAGTAAACTATATACTTCATATTCTGTATTTCTGCCTTCATGACTTCTAATCACACACAGTAATGTTCTATTGTATTGCACGCTAGATGAAGTGTCTGAACAGAATATAGAAGAAAACTGTCAGAACTCGTCACATGGTTCAGACTCAGGGTTTGTATCTGTAAGGATGTTTTGCACATTAAGGTGGTCATTGCACAGCATTATAACCCTATGGGCCTGTACTTTTGCTCCAGTATGTGGATTCCTTTTTGGTTTGCTATGTGATGCATGTCCAGGGAAGCCATGAAGGGGTGGCTATACAGTGTAGTGTGTTCACAATGAGTTACTCTTTCTGCGTAGAATATTTTACCAGGGCATGCAAAGTGTGCCTCTTTTGTTTTTTAAAAAATACATACACTGTTTCACAGTTATCAGGGGCCCTAGGCTTTTTTTCCTGAAGATTTCCTGGGTTAAACAGGTCAGCGAATGTCAGTTTATGACTAGAATTGACACAAAGATAGGGAAGGACTGTGAGA
This sequence comes from Mystacornis crossleyi, assembly GCA_013400655.1. NCBI lineage: Eukaryota > Metazoa > Chordata > Aves > Passeriformes > Timaliidae > Mystacornis > Mystacornis crossleyi. The sequence goes on along the minus strand of VYZQ01061756.1, from coordinate 63,508 downwards.
CAGGGGAGTGTCAAGGGGAAGGGGGGCCCACTCCTTGGGCAGTATCCAGCTGCAGGAAGGGAACTTCCCATCTGCACTGCCCGCCAGCTGCAGCAGCTGCCCTGCTGACACGTGGGGGTGGTGCGGTTACTTCTGATTCACTTGTAAGTTTTGGCTTAGGAGCCAGTCCTAAGCTTCTTCACAGACCTGTGGGCTTCCAGTTGTATCTCAGCAGTAAGGTGAGTCCCTTGAAACTGAAGGATGCAGTCAATGTTATTAGCAGATGATCTTGTTCTTTTCTATTTTTATTTAATGTGCAATTGTCAGTTTTTCACAGAGAAGATGTAGGATGTAAAGACTGAAACTTTTTTCCAAGGATTTTACTTAATACTTTAGCTGGAAGAATTAAGATTTCTTAAGAGTTAAGATTTCTGACATCTGCTTTATCTTTTGATAAAGGTCAAAGGAATCTCAGGGCAGCCCCACAAAAAACAAGTGTAATGGAAGTGTTGAGAATATTGAAATAGTGATACAGTTCTAGGCCACCTTTCTCCTATAGTTTCTGTTTTATTTTACAGAGAAGCTTGAGCTGGAATGTAGCAAGCAGTCAGATTTTGCAGGGTTGGGATGGTTGTGTTGTCCACCCATGGCTATATTTTCATGTTGCTATCTGGTCACTTGTAAATAATTCCTAGGAAGCAGGTAATGGACTTCTGTTGAAATTAGAAAACATGAAGATGACTCCTCTGGAACAAGGTTTTGCTTGCTGCAGTTTGCTGTTTTGGAAAAGACGGTGACCCTTAGCAGACTTTCAGATACCTCAGGGTTGACTTAAATAATCTCAATACTTTCCTCCCCTGCCCTGAAACTGTAATTTCCATTACATCTTTTGGATTTACTTTAGTAATAAATAATTTAGCTCGGAAAACTGCAACCTTTGTTTTCGGCTGACATTGAATTTTGCACACAGGAGTATTACTTCAGTTTGTTGCAAGTACTGGCTTTCCACTTCTAGTTTCTTTGATTCTACTATTTAAGAATATTCAGAGAAGCAGCTTATTTTTCTTAGGGGGCAGCGTAAGTGTAGTCATACTTTGGTAACGAGTTTCAGAATGTGTCAGAATTTCAGTGCGTTGTCTACAACAGTTCTTGTTCCCACAGCTGAGTCAATCAACAGGAACTGTCTTACACCATCTACTTTGCTAAAGCAGGTACAAGCAGCAAGTGACAAAGCTTTCTTTTTCGAGAGATTTCAAGTCATCAGCACATTTCAGATGTGTGGTTGTCACTGGTAGTAGGGAATGATTCATCATTTCTTTGATGAGCCTTGCCAGGCTGAATTGCAGAGCTGTGCAGTCTGTTCCGATTTTGTTTATTGCTCAGGTACGTACAGTGACGATCTGTTCAACAAGTTTTTATAGGCAGTATCTCCTGAAAGCTCCACGGGCCTTTTTGTCTGTGTTCTTGGGAGCAAAGGAGTGGAGGTGTGTCTGGGGCTCTCTTCATTGCTATACTCAGAGAGGGAGATAGTTTTGTACTAATTTAAAACCTTCACCGCTGCTGTTGGACAGTTAAAGCAAGGTGCATTGTGTGCTGGACAGTCCTGCACAGAACATCCTGAAAAATCATGTTTAGGTTCATGTAGACACCAGCATTGTACTTTTGGAAATTGTATCTGCTCCATTTGAGGCTTCCAGGTGAGATGATCAGGGTTTACGTTTTGCTGGTAGGCAACAGTCTTTCCAAAAGCTACTTTAAAAAACATTACAACTGTACAATTTTAGAAACATATAAAAACATGTACAACAACTGTAATGGCAGCTGAAGTTGGCATTCTTAGTAACGACACAGGCAGTGAAGTAATTTAATGGTCAAGCTTCCTGGGTTTCTTCATTCCCCAGGGTTAAAAACTATTTGCAGGTTTGTTTAAGTATGTGTGCGAACCATTGATAATGAAATGTAGTTGTGAGAAAGGAATGATAAAATAATGTGAAGCAAGCACTGAGCTGTAAATGGGAAGTAAAACTAATGGCCGGAGATTATGAAATCCTCTGTAGATGCTGTCCTCTGTTAATAACTGAATGTGTAACTGCTTCTGAAGGGACTTGTTCCAAAGCTGCAAGGTGGGTGGTGAAACAGAAGATGGTGGCCTCATATTTTGTTTTACTGTGCTATTTTACAGTAGAGAATGTGCTTAGGCCTGAGCAGCAGGCCTCAGCCAGAGCTGACTTACAGGATGAACCCTGGGCATTATGTGACTAACACCATCAGTATTATTTAGCTAAAAATAATACTGATGCTTATGCTAGCTCTATAACCTTGTGTAGTTATCTGCAAGAAATGTATATTTCAAGAAACTTTCCCAACTGACATGAATAGAGGCTTGTTTGTAGGGTATTTTAGGGGAAAACCCTCCCAGCCAGGGCCTGGCCTCTGGCCAAGCGCTGGCCCTTGCTGATCAGGAAGTGTGCCATCAGATCTAGGTGTTTCTGCTCTAAAAATATAATCAGGTTGCTTTGACTTGCTGATTTGGGCCTATAAAAGGTGGACCCACTTTTTGGGTGAATTTGGAGACCTCAGCTATGGGTGGATGCACTGCGTAGGATTTTCCCAATTGCCAGGAAGGGTTCTCCAGGTGCTCGCTGGGAAACGGGGCTCCCCAGCCACTGTGGACTCTGCATGATGGTGGAGTATTTAGGCAGCTGGTAATGTATCTTTCTCAATCACTATCCTGTCTCTGGTATCGCAATTATTAGGTGGATTAGCTTGCCTGTTTTTGCTTGTTGCTAAAGTCGAGCATGTAGTTTTATGGAATGTATCATTTTACTTTTGTGTTGCCTTAATATTCACAGTCAAATAAGACCATTCTTTCCATTGGTGTCTGTGTCCTTTGAATCTCCCCCATCAGTTGGCAGAACACACTTCAAAAGTAATGCCTTTGAAGTACATTTAAAAATAGCTGTAATAGAAAAACCATGGGTTTTCTTCCCATGACAAGTCACAAAATAACCTCTCAAGTTAGTTATAGTTCAAGTGGTTCTCTTAACATATCTAGTGATACCAGTCTTTTATCTCTTCCCGTAAGCGTCAAATTAGGTTCTGCAGTTTCTGGAGTTTTCTCATGAAGGTTGACTATTTCCATTTTTTTAACTGGAAAATAACATAAAGCAGTAATGTGAGCTGTGATGCTTTGTGGGTATGTCTGTAGTAATGAGATAGGGGAAATAAATATAGGCACTGGGAAATGAGGGAAAGTCAGTGGATATGTGAAAATCTTCAGGCAAAAGTGGTAGAAGAGCACACTGATGGGAAAGGCAGCTATGTTATAGTATACAGCTGTATTATACCTCCAAAATCAAGTTACCTGTGTAGAAATTGTGGGGATTTTTGGCAGTATCATTTTTGTTTGGTTTTAGTATCATAAGTGAAACTTCAATGCCAATCTTTCCCACCGAGATTTGGATTAATTTATATAGACACCTAGGAGAAGCTTTTAGAAACTGGTAGAGGATCAGCATCCTTTAAGTGACACTCCAGCCTAAATTTGTCACACATGGGATATTTTTTATGTAAAAAAGAGTAATTAGTTTGATTGAAAGTACCAGGACTGTGGCTTTAAAAAAGCATGGGAGAGATATGGGGCAACATGCAGGTAACTGTCCAGATTTGCTTGGGTAAATAATAACCATATAAGTTACAATGAAGGAAATATATGAAAGTATCAACAAATTATGATATCTTTTTGAATAAACAGAGTATCAGCCATGATATTTAATGACTTTATCATCTCTGATGTTGTTTATATAACAGTGGGATACCACAGGTTCCAAGGCAGTGATGTGTGAATGTTTTATGAGGTTTCTTATTAGGGCAAAAGAAAATTAAAATAAACCAGGAAACCAGTGTGCATATGAAGTGTCCAGTAGCATCTTTATGTTGGGAGAGTTGAACCAATTGGCTTTTGTATGTTTTTCAGTTTCATGTTACCTGATTGTCATTAACTGGAGCTGGCTAACACTTGGGTCTGTATAGTGCTGGGCATGTAGGAGATTTACTTAAGATGTATTGCTTTGTTCCTTATAATACAGAGCAGCAATAGGGGAAGTGAAAGTAGGTTTTTAAAAGTGAGAGGGAATTCCTGGCGTACACTTGTGCATTGAATGTTAGCACAGGACTTAGGAAAAGCTGTAGAAGTGAAAGCAGGTAATGTTCAAGATGACCCTGAAGAAAGTGCAAGGCTTATTTATGCAATCTGTGCCATTCCATTCAAACTTGTAAAACTTAAGCTGTATTGATAACCAGGCACTGAAAGGGATCCTCAGTTTGGAAAAAAAGTAGCCTATGTGACCAGCTTGATAGATGTCTCTTTAGAGGAGGAATCTGCTACAAGACACAGATCCAAAGAGAGCAAGAAGAGCAGGACAGGTACAACAGCAATTATTGAGGTGGTTTTAGGGAACTCAAAGAATCACAGAATACTTGAGGTTAGAGGAGACTTCTGGACATGGCCTGATCCAAATTCATCTTCTTAGAGCAAGGCCAGTTAGAGTGGTCAGTAACGTATTCAGTCAGGTTTGGATTGGCTCTGAGAATGGTGATTTAACTCTCTTGACAATTTCTCTGCTGTTCAACCACCTCACAGAAAAATAAATAACTTCATCCCCTGTTCTTAAGTTGAATTTCCTGTATTTTAATTTGTGCCCACTGGCTATTGTCCCATCCCTGAGTACTGCCTAGGGAGAGTCTGCCTTCAGCCTTTTAACCCTTCAGGTATTTATATACACTGATAAGATCCTCCCGATCATTCTCTGTTCCAGGCTTAACAATCCCAGCTTTCTCAGCCTCTTCCCAATCACTTTCTTATCTCTATAGCCCTTTGCTGGTGTCACATCAGGACATCTGTGTCGCTCTTGATTTGGGGAGCCTAGAATTAGAGTGAAAGAGAAGGATCACCTTCCTCATCCTGCTAGTGATGCTTTTTCCTAATTCAGGGTGCTGCCAACCCTTTATTTTGTTGTTACTGTGAGCCAGCATTGCTAGTTCATATACAACAGCAGCAGTGTTTTCTGCAGAGTTGTTCTCTGTCCAGCTACCCACTGGCTCTTACTGGTGCATGGGTTTATTCCTCCCTGGTACAGAACTTTGCACTTCCTCTTGTGGAATTTTTGTTCCATCAGCACATTTGCTGAGGGTGAGCTGGGTCCTGTTGTCCAGGTCATAAATGGAGAAGTTAAACAGTGCTGGTTAAGTTTGTACCCCTGGGCTGCAGCACTAGTACCTGGATTCCAACTGGGCAGTGCACTTCTGATCCCAGCCGTGGGAATCTTGCCCTTCATCCAGGCTTGCAGTCTACCCCCTAGTCCTGCCTGCTTCATTCCCATGTGTGTGAGGATGTTGTAGGACATGGTGTTGTCCCAGCTACCAAGTCATCTTCTCAAAGAAAACTGTCAGGTCAGTCAGACATTATTTCCCCTTTATAAATCCATGCTGACTAATACAAATCACTTTTCTTGTCCACATCATGTTTGGAAATGGCTCCTACGAGAATTTTCTCCCTGACCTCCCTGGGGCTGAGATGACACTGGTCAACCTGTAGTTTCTTGGATCATCCTTCTTTCTCTTTCAAAGAAAGGTGTGTGATTTGCTTTTCTCAGTACTGGGAATGTGGGGAGTCACTCACAGGAGTTGGACTTCTCACTTTAATGTGGCACAGAGTGGGCTTCACTGATTTTCTCTAAAGTACAGAATAAATGGGAAAAGAAACTTCAGTTTTTCAGCATTCCTCTAGATGCTTAATACTTCTGGAAATTTATCCTCCTTGTGAAAAAAAACCCATTTGTGCTTACACAGATAGTGGTACTCAGTTACTGCTCCTTCTTCCACACAAAACAAGTAGTTCTGTGGTCTGGCTCATCACTTAGGCCTCAGGGAGACAATCCGTTACCCTGTTTGATGACACAAATACCTTGTGCTTTATGACAGACTTTTTTTTACCTACAGTATTCATCATTTCTGTTAAATAGACATATACTCTAAATGTAATCTTAATCTATTTGACTAAAAATACTCTGATTTTTACTTAGACCAGCGCACAGCAGTTAAAACCTTCTAGTAGTTTTGTAGAAATGATTTTCTAGCCTTGATTTTGCACAGAAGAAGGGAAAAGGCACACCTGTCCCACTGACGGAGAGTGATAAACTTAGAGATTTCCATTTTTATAATTTTATAAAGGAAAATGTTCGGAAAAATAATCTCCTCTGAAACTGTTGAAATTGAGTGAAAGGTGGCAGTCTTGAAACAAAGTGGCCAAGCAAGGTCACACATGAAAATCCATATGTTCATATGCAGGGAATTAAAGGAGGAGAACAGAAGTAATGCAGAAAGAGTGAGCTTGAGTCAGTGGATGTGAGAGAGACCTGTGAAGGTTTTCCTCAGGGCCAGAATGCATAGCAGAGAGAACAGGAAAAGAAACAAGCTTCATTAATGGTAATTGTTTTAATTTGGACAAGGAGGGCACTTTGGAAATTAATCCACTGAATGTTCTCACAGACTACATTCAGTTGGACTTGTGAAATGAGCTTGGATCAAGGAAGCTGAATTGCTTTTGGATGAAACTAAGCTGGAAGCTGTCGTCCTGCTGGTGTGGGACTGTGGGATCCCAGCAGAGCTGTTCCAAACTGAAACTCCAAGAACATACCCCATGTGGGTTTTGGGTCTGCAAACTTTCCTGTGCGGCCCCACTCTTGTTCCACTGCACTGCTTGTGGGTGTGGGCACAGCAAATCCATATAGGGGAGTTCAGAGACCGTCAGCACTGGAAAAGGCTGTGCTATTGTGAAGGGTGCTGTAACAAAAAAGAGACAGGTTGACTACAGTAATTCTGAAAGGTGTGGGCACAGAGTTTTTAGGAAGATTACAGTACAGGAGGTGAAAATGGACCTGTAAGAAAATAAGAATCTGATTTGGCAAGTAATTCCCTCTGAAGCCTAGAAGCCGTATGACAGTGCAATTAGCTGGTGCGAGCTGAAGGGTAATAGTCTTATTTTTAAATGCAGCTTTTATTGGTTTATTTTAATTTTCTCTGAATGTGTACAATATGAACAAGCATTGAAAATGAATAAGCAGTGAAAGTCTTCAAGAAGAAACAAACAAAAAAGACCCCATCTAAATTGAGAATAAGGGAAGCATTTATATGGTCTGTTATTAATAAAAGGTGCAGGGAAACACACATCCTAAGGTGTTAAAGGAGTAGCTAAAAAACTGAGCAGGAGAATGCCTCCAAAGGAGTTAGCTTGGAAACTCTTCTCAGTCTTTCAGTGGAAAGCCATCTGAAATGAATGTACAAACATACACTGAAGAAGTGATTGCACTTCTAAGTATTAAATCATGTAACAAAATAAATCTTCTTATAGACAATGTTTGGTTTGTTTGTTTTAACTGTTAGACTTTTCCTGGGGTTTTAGTGAAGCTGTTTGATTTATGGTGTGAAATTCTGACAGAAGTAAGCAATCTTGACTGTGAGCAGTCTTACTGTATTATTGCCAATATCAGGAGGATAAACAAAATTTCTAAGGAATGCATCTTTTTGTAATTTCATATTAAATATGTTTTAGTTTCCTTGATAGGTTTCAGCAGCAGTGTGGCAGGGAGATGTAAGGATGGAAGGCATTGTGCACATTTATGCCCTAGTAAAATAGGACATGTTTGTGTAAAGCTTCAGAGCCACTCACTTTGTTGTTGTCTGGAAACGTGAATGTCTATTAAGATGCCTTTGTTATAACTTGTATTTTGCTCCTACTTGAGTGTAGTAAACATTTTTGCAACACACTGAACAGCTTGGTTAAACATTGATATTCCCTGTTTTGGAGGGTGTTGGACAGGATGACCCCCAGAGGCCCTTTCTAGCCCAAATTATTGTTTGTTTCTTAAAAAAAAAAAAAACAGAAAAAAAGAAAAAAAAGAAAAGAAGAAGAAATTAAAAGCAATTCCTAGAAGTGTGTTCTTGTTTTAAGATATCCTCATGTGTTCTTTCAGTAACACATTTTCATTTATTATTTTCAGATCATTCGTAGATCGTGTTTCGCTTAAATGCACAGCATAGGGAAGAGCAGAAATACATGGAAAGGATATGAGAGAAAGATATAAATGTAGCTTGGCACTTATTTAAACTGTGTTCTGAAGAGCTGAACCAAGCACACTTTTCTCATCCTCAGTAAAAATTTTCACAAGATTACGTACCCTGTCTTCAGAGTCAGTGCCTATTCTGTGTATTTTGTCTCCTTGTCCTTAATTTTCTGGGCGCTTCATAACAGGCAAAATTTTGGGTTTATTTCTGGTATATTTTCATCTTTTCAAGTTTTGTTCATGTGTTTTATGTGTTTTACATTTTTAATCCACGAATGCCTTTGTTTTCAATACATAAGTGTTAATTTGTGTTTTTCCTGACTACTTCTACTAATTTCTTGCATTGCAGGAAAACTGTTAAAACTGTAAAAAGATGGCTAAAAGGAAGGTGATTTGAATTATGTATTCCAGGCAGTCTTGAGTTAATAGACTATAAGTAAGAAAATTGCCTAAAGGGGGGGAAATAACGTAAAATTTTGACTTAATATTTTTGCTCTGGGTGATCACATTATTTCATTGTCCTAATTAAAAATTAATCAAATAACATGAATAAGTAGCTTATAGCTTGTGGATTTATGTGACTATCTCTTCTCACTACTGTGTCATGCAGCTGAAGCAGTGATAAGCTGAGGCCTCCAGATAAATTCTTTCCTTCCCCTTCCCATAGCAACGGGCAGGAAGGGACTTGGGGTAAACTTCTGAAGAAGATTCCTTTGCATGCTATCATGATAAGGTCTAAAATAACCTATTGCCAACACCACCATGAATATTTGACTGAGATGCTCAAGACTGGGATTTTTGCTTTGTGGAAGGCTCTCTGCCTTTGAGCCAGCTGAAGCTAAACATGGCTGTAGAGCTAAATAAGCGTTTATAGGGCAGATGGAACAAAACATAATTGCTTTGGGGAATTGTTTTGTTAACTAATTTGTGCTTCTTCTGTTCAGTGCTTCTTTGGGCTCAAAGTTGTCCTTTCAGATAAAATGTTGAGTTGGGAAACCTGACCTCCGAATTACAAACCATGTATTACATGTATTCCTGCAGTCAGGGTGGGATGTTAACTTGGGTGAGCCATAACCAATGCTGCGTGCTGTAGGATATTGTGTTTATCAAGCAGCTGCAGTTTATAGAGAGCACTCTAAATGTTTTCAGATACATGGTCAGGTTAATGTCAGAGCAGTTTAACAGTGACTGCCTGGAAGTGTCTGGGTACACTGTGTGCTTTTCCCTGGAGAAAATTGCAAGGTTACCACTGAAAAAATGCTGTTTATACTTTCTAGGTACTTTCTTTATAGAAACCTGGAAATGTAACAATTGTTTTTTAAAAGTGAAATATAAAATGTTTTATTGCTTGTTAGGGAAATACATGCTGTCGATTACATTGCCACAGTCTGTTGTCTTCCTCTCTGAGGAAGGATATCGCTGAAATTACAGCACAGAATATTTCTTTAACCTCTCTTTCCTCAAAGGTCCATACAGGACATGGTTCACAGTGCAAGGAAGTGGAAGAATTAAGAGGGGAAGCTGTAGTTAATTTCTACAACATGCAGGAGTTCTGATTGCTAGAACTTGATGCCCTTTTTTTGTTAGAGATCCGTAATAACGATCTAACAGTCCTAGTAACAGGAATATTTAAGGTCAGAGGAACTTTGGAGATGCTAAAAGGGTATTTCCCTATGGAAGAAGAAAATTGCTCATTCTGAGAAGCTGGTTCACTATATAATCAAATCATTCCCAATTCTAGGACTTTCACCTTTTAAGGGCATAAACTCTCTGCTCCAATACTGTCACCTGGTAGGTTTCAGATTGTGAGTTTGTGTTTTGAAAGCTGAACTTGCTGTAAACCGTTCTGTAAGAAGCACGATGGTCACAGCAGAGCAGTGGGGTTTTTTAACTGTGGCTGGCTGCCAGGTGCTCACTGCCTCCTGAACCAAATGTGATGAGATGCGTTTGATAAGTAAAACTCTTATAAATGAGCTTTTACTTTGCATGTTGCCAGCCCATGGTAACACCTGGGAACTCTCAGCTATAAAGGAACAGGCTTGAATATCTGGTTTCTTGAATGAAAAGCAATTTGTCTTGCTTTGCAGGTAGCCAGGTAACTGCTTACCTTCCACACTACAGATTGTAACTTTCTTCTGGTCCTGCACTCCCACTGGGAGATTTTCCTGAAACCTCATCACAGAAGCATTAGAATGAAACACCGTTCTTAGGCAGTGCAGTTATTGGGTTGAAACTATGCGATTACCAAAGATTTTTTGCAAAGAATTTTTAAGGCCAAAATGAATTTCTAAAAGCAGTGGTTTGTAAAACATGGGAGTTAATCCAGTTAATGTCCAGTTAATATGGGTAAATCCAGTAATTTAAAAATCTGTTTAAGTTTGTGGTAGTTACAGCTATTCCCATTTCACTGCCTTCTCCTCTGTCATCTTAATACTAGTTTAATTCTCTGTACTGGGGGTTACCGTGCACGCCAAGTTTCATA
>VYZQ01061756.1:20126-51426 GCA_013400655.1 Mystacornis crossleyi | reverse complement strand
TTCGAAGATTACAGCAGTGAACCAGTTTTAGCTTAGTGGTTTGCATATATGAATTGTTGTCCCCATTGAAATGATTGTACCATGAGAAGGAAATGGCTGAAATAAAAATAGACCTTCTCTTTGTTTTCACAAATGGTTTTAATTATCCTGTGCAGCTTTCTGCAGTGGCTGCTCTTGCCAGGCTTTTGGAAATGAAGCAAAAGGCGTATGATGTCCATGTAAGTTTTTCCTTTTTTCCCCCTCTTTGAGCACGTCTTAAAAGTTAGTAAAAGCTAACATCCTCCTAGTTAGGAAGGAAATCCATTGGGAAGTTGCCTGAGTTGGTGGCAATGCCAGTTTTACCCCTTTTGTCCTGCCTGCCACAGTTTTAGTCTAAGAACAGCTTGTTGGGGAATTTCTGATGTACTACTGAAAGTGTGAAAAACTGTCAAATTACATTTGTTTTACTTTGAATTTTTTGTATTGCAGTTGTATTTCTTTACGTGTCTTTTTCCCATTATTTTAGTCAGAATCAAATGCTACATGTGTGTAGAAAAAAGTCTTATGAGCTATTTCTGCTGAGGTGCAGGTTTTACAAGCAGGCTTCTCGTTGCGGAGAAATGCTAATGACTGAATTCTCTATAATTTTGCTGTAAGTCTCCAGTTTGGAAGGCCTGAAGACAGTTTAATTTGGACTGCAAGCAGTGTTGGAAGCATTTTTCTCCTCGGGCTGAGGTTGATAGACCAGTTTTTCTAACCTGTGCCGTTTGCACAAGGAACACTACCTGGTGATCCCAGGTATTCGAGGAAAAGTTAAAGTGAATATCAATGGGTGTCTGGCTACAACATTTCCAGAGTTATTCTGCCTGTCTTTGGGCAATGTCTTTGCTTTGGTGGGCAGGGTGAATGTTTTTCAGCACTTCCAACTTAGAAACTTCAGATTCAGAAGAGTTTCCCATGCTCAATTCTCTCTTGAAGTGGGAGATGTTTAGAAACAACAAGGAATCAGCACTGAGGATTACTGTTGCATAAATAATTGTTTCTAGAAAAGGCGTTTAATGCTGATAGTATGTAATTTGTTGGTCTTTGCTGCTGTAATTTAAAATCTGTTTGTGACAGTCATTTTTGATGCCATTGTAGGATATCAATATAGTATCACACTCACTATCATTCATGTTGCATTGAGGTTGCAGGAAATTAGTAAAACAAAACTCAGTATGAGACTTTACAGGGTAAACAGTCTCACTCTCTTTATCACAGAGCATGTGATGTTTATCTTTAAAATCTCACATTCCTTGTACCCTCTCACACATTTCATTAACTCGTCCTCTCACTTGTGTACTCGCAGACACCAGAACATGTCTACACGTTGAGGTGGGATAGCCAGTGTCTCTTCTGTGCTCCGTGAAGGATGGAACTAGCGGTATCTGTCACTGTTTATTATGCTTCCAGTTCCTGTTGGTGACAACAGACTACTTCAGAGACAGATATTTTACATCCTCTGGGAGTCAAGAGTTGGCTTTTTGCTAGTTTTTTGCTTCAGAATCTGGCTTACTTCAGCTTCCATAAATTTTCGGTGAAGGCTAATGCTGCTTGGTTTTTTCCTTATTTGGAATATCCATATCTTTAAAGCTGAAGTATGTTTTCCTGTTGGGCTGACAGGAAATGGAATGACTTATGTGATGTGACATAACCCTGTTGGCACTCTCCTCTTTGAAGCACGGGCTGTTTTGCTGATCAGGTATCTGTGCTGGAGTCTTATCAGAGTGAAGGCATCCTGGCCTTGACACAAACACTCCTCAGTTTTATTCCTGCGAGAAGTGCCCTTTGTTATCAATCAAAGCCATTTTAACTCTTGTTTAGCTGATTTATACATGCAAGTTTTCATCCCTTCTTTATTAATCTCAATTTAGCATCTCTGTTACATTCTCTGCAAGATATGTTTGCTCATACCAGTAAAAGATTCAATAGAAAAGTTCAGAATGGTGAGTCTAGAGAATAGATTCACATAATCTCACTTGTAGAATGAGACCTATTGATTTAGAGGAGATGTGACTTATGACTCTGATAGATATCTGTCCTTGGAAAGGGTACAGAAATGATCATCTGTAAGGAGATATAACAAGAAAGTGATTCCTGTGTTGAGCCAGGAGTACAGTAGATCATATATATTGTATACATGGATCAGATACGAAAAAAAGTAAAATATACCATTTAAAGACAGGATAGTAGATGAAGCTTCTACTTCAGCGACAAGGATTTCTCATTAGTAAGTCTACTATAGGGCCAGGACAGAAGTTGGGCACCTCTTTTCATTTATTTCGTGGTTTATATATCTTGCTTGTCCCTCCTTGTGGCCTCTGAAGGTGATGTCACTTGGTTTGATTCCCAAACCGATTAAATTGTATTCCCCACAAATAGTTTTTTAGCCTGTGTATTGAATTGGCTCCAGTCTTTAGGTTTCAGTCGGGGTCTCTCATTGCTGTCAGAGCAGCTGCCTGGATGTTGGCTGTGTACCTGGATAACCTCAGCATGGAGGCTGCAGGGAGCTGTGCCTGTGCTGGCTCTGATGGCAGGGAAGACAGGAGCACATAGCTCAGTAATCCAACCCACAGCCTGTTTTCAGACCCAGCATGTATTTCACATTTGTTCAAAAACTAATTCAGGCATTTTAAATTCCAGCAGTTGTATTCTGGCACAGACTGCTCAGATTTTCCAGCCTTCGTGGTGAATGGATGTAGTGCTGCTCACAAAGTAATGGCCAAAGGGAGCCAAGCTGCATTCTGTGTTAAACCTCTCTGATCCTTTCCTTATATAAATATCCCTTGATGCAAACCTCATAATTGCTTCCCTTTCCAACGTGTACTCAACACTCTTCTAATCTCTGTCTATTCTTTTCTCCCTGGTTGATTACTCAGCAGTTTCTTCATTTCTGTCTTTTGACTTGTTTCAGCAAACCTGACCACGTCCATAAAACTTATTTTAGGGGGGAAAAAAGTGTAAACCACTAAAACCAGCTTTGTCAAACCACACTTTACTTTAAAGATGAAATCTGAACAGTTGAAGAAACTGCAAATTTGCTAAGGAAGTAAGTTGCCAAACTCCCTGTCTCTGTCTCTGCCCGGGCTCACTGTGTAGTTACAGATAACATTAAAGAGAAAAACCTTTTCCACAATATGCATGCCTTCAGTTAAAGAGAGGCCTCAGTGTTTTGGGGGAAGGAGAGGTAGGCATTTCTATAATTTCTCACATACCTGTTGATAAAAGGGACATGTTACATTTTACATGCAGTTTTTTAAACTAAACTTTGTATATTTTACGCTTTTTTCCAAAAGTCTGTATTCCTGTTATATAGTGAGGTTCTCAAAACCATCGCTAAAATTACTAGGTATGTTAAAAGAACGTTTTTTCATTATGCAGGTTTTGTTCTCCATTATTGAAATTGCAAATGCATTTTGAATAGGAACACCTGCAAAGAGCAGCTTAGCCTATTCTTAAAATTAATTACTAAACTTAAGACTTAGAGAAGCCAACAATATGCAATTACTTCAGTATTTTTTAAATTATAAAGAGCGTGTGCTAACTTATTTCCAAAGCTATGCATGTAAAATACACAGTCATAGGGTTTCATTCTCACCTAGGTGTCTTCTGTTTTTTCAAAAAAATATGAAACAAAATTACCTTCTTCAATAAGTTGGTTCTTTGCCAGATAAATTCCAGTGGTGATTGAAGTCACCCAAGTTAAATTGGTGTGACACTGAATGTCTCTCAGTCTGTTGGTAGCATTTTCTTCTGTTTATACTCCCTGATTTTGTGGGGTGGGAAGATATTCCCCAGCTCTTCCCTTCCTTTGCTTTAATCACAAAGCACTAAAAAGGGTGGGGAGAAAAGCAGTTTTCTTATGATTTCTTAGAAAAATAACTGAGGATCCTCCTTTGCTGCCTTCCTTTTTCCCAGCGTAGGATTTGGGCTGCACTCTCCTCCTCCTTTCACACCCCTCACACTGTAAACTGTGGTGGAAATTTGTTGTCTCGGATGGAAATGCCCCAGCAGTAGTGGGTCAGGCCAGAGGGGAAGCTGCTGGGAAAGCACTGCAGGTGGGATTCAGAGAACAGGACCAAAAGGATGTGTGGTCTGAGTTTCTTGCTGTGAGGCAGGTTTATTCTAAGCAGTGTGTTGGTCAAACCTGCCTGAGTACCAACAATGGTGCATGCAATTATGAAGCTGAGTATAATTTATCTAATAATTTACATATTATGGTTAGGTGTTACAGACTCAAACCTCCCTTGGAGTGGGTATGCAGCCACCAAAAAAATTCAGCCAACCATCTGAATGGTTTATTTTTAATGGCAAGAAGATACTCTTTCTGTATTCTATATATATTCGTTCTTTTATATGCTAAATAATTTGTCTTGTTAGATTCTGAGAAAATCATACTTACCTGATCATGCTCTGAACATCCATTACACTGCCCCAGTTGGTCTGTCACAGCTCTCAAACCTTTCCGTCAATGTTCTTAAATTTCAGATTCTGACAGGTTTCTTGGAAGTGAGTTAGCAGCATCTGGGAGGAAAATGGCAATAGGAGTTTACTGTAACTTAATGCAGAACCTAACCAGAACAACAAAACAAAACACCAACCAAAAAAACCTCAAAACCCAACCCAAACCACACCAAATCCCTAAATATCCATGAAGGTATGTTTAATTTTCTACTTCAGAAAAAAACATAAACATGCAATCTCAGGTTTGGAATGACAGTTTTGACTTGTGAAAGTACTTGTAGCATTACACTGAATTTATAAAGACATTCGTTTTTCACCTTCCTAAGTATCATTTCTATTATAATAAAACTAGATGGAAGTACTTTAACAATGATTGAGGAGTGTATGTTTCTTTATTTTGTGATTAGGCTTACAAGTAGCCCTAGGCTGGTTTTGAGTTTGAAATCATCTGCAGCTTTTAATAGAGTAGTTTTTTACACCCAAACAAAATCTGTTTGGTGTATTTGTTGCATAAATAAAGAGGAGTAAAATGTTAAAAATTAAGTTTAAATATAGAAATTAGCTGGATATGTGTGACTGACAGTGTTATTGCCTTTTGCACTCTTTTGCTTCTAAGTCTAGTTCATTAATTGGCTAATCAATATATTTTAGCTTTATTTCCTAAAAAAATTAGGTGTATGTAGTTCTACCTGCTCTCTTCCCATTTTCCTGTGTGTTGCACTACAGACTTTCTTAATTACCGATCCATTCCAGCTAAAAACTGATGGAGATGGAGGTAGAGAAGTTGATTAAATTTCTATGAGTTGTGAAAAATCCAGATAAAGTATACACATGCATGGTAGGGAAGGGACTTAAATTAATGCCCAGATGAGAGAAAAGCTGCAGTGTGTTTTCCATGATTATTCCTTGCTGGAAGCTTGGTGTGGAACCAAGGGTTCAGCTTGTGGAGTCTTTCTAAGCGGGCACTTAAGGGGCTAGAAAAGCCACTGGAGTCAAAGTATTGGAAAACACGGAAAAAGAGGTAGGGCTGTTAAGTGCAGGGTAGAAGTAAATTGTTGTTTCCTGCTCTTCCTCTGAAACTCTGCTTTTCCTGGTTAATTAACGGAGCTTGCCATAAGTGAACAGCCTCTAGGTTTTAGCAAGAGTACAATAAAATAAGACTCTTCAGTTTTGTTCAAAAATAATTAGAAAATTTCTGGCAGCTGAGAGAATGAAACAATGTATAGTATAGTTTCTTTTTTTTAGAAGTTTTGGCAGGCAGTATGTTCCCGGAATTTTCCTTAAGCTGGTTGTTGGTGAAGGCTGCGTCTCCCAGCTCACACATTTACACATCCACGTGTGTTAACTCAGCGGCTGTTGGCAGGACACTCATTTCAGATGTGGTTAAGCTGCTAGATTTTCTCTGCATATTCTCAATGAAAATGATCAAATGTTACTAAAATAATTTCAATGACTGTGTTTGCAGGGTTAGAAATGAAAGTTGGCTTTAACACGTGCTTCTGAACAAATGTTGTATGGTGTAAATGCTTAGTGTGGGAGTTCAGTTGAGAGTGATGCCCTTCAGGGATCCCAGGTGTATTCTGTGCAGTGTTATTTCTGCAGGTGGGAACTGGCAGCTCCTTTGTAAATCCAAACTCTTTCAGACAATCCAGTATGTCTGTGTTGGTCTAGATGTAATCTGGTTGCTTTCATACAGCATAAAGAATACCCAGGGAGTTTGGTACAACCAAACCAGTCACAGGAGCAGAAGTAAGAATTGCCCTCTAAATCATTTAAATTTAGGCTACTTTTAAAATACTTATGTTACAAACTTTTTCATTCTAACATGATTTAAATTTGTGTGATTCACATCTGAAATTTAGTAACAGCACTGAACTCTACTAATAATACCAAATAATACTTGAGCAAGTCATTAGTACCTTTTTTGGTGGTGTCACATTTTTTAATAGGGAACACTGGCATCAGCAAGCTGCAGGATGCAAGAACTTCACGTTTCACCACTTTCAAATATCTGTGGAATTACCAGTTTCCACAGTCACTGTCACAGACTTTTGCTTCAAATTGCAGCCTCCAAAAAGAAAGTTGCCATATTGAGACCTGGTCCCCTTGTACAAATTCTGGTTTGCTTGGCGTGGCTGAACATGTTTGGGGTTAGATAAACTGCTTGTGGTGTTATCAGGTGGAAGTTCATAAATGGAGTCTTCTGGCTTACAATACAGATAGCTGCAGCCTAAGCTAACACTTTGCTTCCCTTGTTGGAAGTAATGCTGTGTGCAGAAAAGTGCTTGAGAGCTGGCACGGGATGTTTGCTGTGCGTTGGGATCCCGTTTGGCGGCTGCCCAAAGCAGAGCAGCAGTGGGGGCTCAGTGCTGATGAGCAACTCGGCCACAGCAGCTGAGCCCACGAGAGAGGGGTCACCCAGAGAGGTTCACAAATGGTTCACAGTAGGTGAACAGGGAAGACGGTGTGGAAGTGGCACAAAGGAGGGAATGTGGCATGACAGGGATGCAGTGAGTGCTCTGGAAGTTGTATCCAGCAGGCTGTTCATTTTGCAGTGGAGTTCAGTTGGTAAAGACATGCTGAGGTGAAATGTGTTTTAAAAATGAATAGGTGAAGGGGTATCTGGGTATTTCCAGAGTGATGTCTATATTTAATATAATGGTACACCATTTAATTTCTCTGGAAGCTCTGTGATGCACATTGTCCACTTTGCCCCCCAAAACCAAATACTGCAAGTAGGAACCTGTGCTGCCTTGGGCTGGGAGGATCACACCAGCCTTGGTGCGAGGATTGGGGTGTGCCAAACAAGGAAAACAAGGAAAGTTGTGCAGTAATTGAAAGGTGTCTTGCTCTTTCAAAAGTGATGTATTTCTTTTTTTAGTTAAGTGCTTTGTAGAGTTACAGCCCCTGTCTGTAGACTTGATCTGATGAGGTGAAAACAAAAAAAGATACAAAAGCAGGTTTCTCTAAATTTGAAATTCACTTTTTAATTTAATAATTTATTTTCAGTCTTTTTGCTGTGCTTGTGGATTGTGGTGTTTGTTTATTTTTTAAAACCAAGTAGTACTTGACATGGGAAGATGAACTTATCCAGGATTTAAGATACCAACACAAGCAGGTGTTTTAGACGTAAGAGGTACAGCAAACTTTGGAATTAGAACATCATTCATTCATTAACTGGCAGATTGAAGTGACAAAATCAAAAGACCTCTTTTGCCTAGAACCTGAATAGTTACAGGTCTTTGTAAAGGATTGAGCCCTTTGTAAAGGATTTTGGAAATGGAAAGGAACTGGACAGAAAACAAGTGTGGTGGGTCTGTTTACACTATAATGTATCCAGGTGACAAAAACCAGATGAATTTTTGAGCTTCTGAGCATTGAAATGTTTGCATTCTCTCTTCATGCAGATTCAAGATCCAGCCCATATTATGGCTGGCAGTGGGTCCAGATCAGGACCAGCCAGTGGGTTGTCCATGAAATCACAGCTTCAGATCACTGGTGAGCCTTCTGAAATTATCTGTCTTTTCTGGTTAGAAATGTGACAGTGTTTTTCCACGATTAAATAGAGTTTACTGTGCTGCATTTCAGGAAGTTTTGCATTGTAAAAAGCCCAAGAGAGGTCAAAATTAATGTTAGGCCATCATTACTTGGCAACTGTTTTATTCTGGATTTTATCTAAAATGCATTTTGAAATTATACGTTTTTGTGTAAAAGAAAAAAGGAAGGAATAATTCTTTTTGGGTGCTGCTAAGTTGAACAGGCAGTCCTCTGGAAATGTAATAGGGCATTATGGTACTGCTTGCACTCACTGAAACTTGGCGTAATATCAAATCTAAAGCTTTTTCCTGACACTGCTGTTTGTTAAATTTGACTTACTGCTTCTCCCTTGTTACGTGTTTTTATTGCCACCATTGCAATGGATTAAAAAAGGATTAAAAATTTAATAGAAGTGTTGGTGCGAATATCACTGTAATTGAACACCTCTGGATTGTTTGGAAATGGATTTACATGACAGGCTTTGCTTTTTGTAGTGCATCACGAAGAGAGCAGCTGTTGGAACTTAATTACCAAGGTTTCCTCACTTTTGCTCTCTGAAAATATAACTGAGGCATCAAAACTGAATGGGAGAGCTGGGGGTGCATGCAGGTCTCTGTTTAGAAGCATCAGGAGTAAATTTTGCACCTGCACCTCTGGGCACATACAGAAGTTTCAGAAAAGTGATACTGTGGGGATGAAAAGAACTGTCGAAAATAGATGGGAAAGCTTTAGACTGAGAGGGAGGTTGGATGTCCCTAAGTTTCACAGGCTGTAGCTTTCCCTCTGAGGTCACAAGCTTGTGTTTCCTCAGCAGGCTGTGAGGCTGTAGAGAAATCTTATTCCTACAGGTTGATACTGGAGAGAAATTGGAAGAGATTTTCACAGAAGTACCTCCTCCACACAGGGATGGAGAGCAGAGCCAAGGATTGAAGTGGTGATTGCTGTCTCAGGCTTTCCCTGTTGAAGGCTTGGGACTCACACAAAGACAGTGAAGCTGAGTAAATGCCTCAGTATTTAGAATTGAGACTATTGAGATAACTGAGTTTCAGGTCTGAATTTCTGTAGATGTTCAGCCATGATCTGGAGCAAACTGTTGCTAGTGTTACCTCCTACCTGCCCTACCCTCAGCACTCCATTCTGCTGCCCTCATTAGTTTTCAATGAAATTTCAGGGTGTCTGGTTAAGAACAAACCTTGAAAGTAGGTACAAATCTGATTTTTGCTGCTCCAAAGCAGGTCTGTGAGATAATGAGACATGTTGAGGTATGAGGTGGTATAGCATAGAAGTACTGGAGGGGAGACAGGAGGGGAAGGATGGGGAGATGATTATGAGAATTAATGAGTTAATTTCTGTGAGATGTGTGTAATACACAGAGAAGGAGTTTTCCTTGGGAGCAGTTCAGAGCAGTTTATACTAAGCTACTTCTCTAAATCTCTGAAGGAACATAGACTATAAAGGGAACTGGGGAGATTAGGCAGATGGGCCTGAATTAGTCATCTCTTTTTTAAGGATGTAGTGAGGCTGTGGTGGGTGACAAACACACAGAAGAGCAAGTTGTTTTTTGTTAGAACAGTAAATTTGGGGGCCAACTGGAAATATTAATGTCTTTGTCTTCAGTACTGTTTTGTGAGTTCAGTGTTGCCAGTCAATCCAAGAACAGCTGGGACTCCAACATCAGGGCAGGCACACACCTTAAAGGAGGCAGCATAACAATGGTGTTTGGAAAGATGGGAATGCTGCTGTCAGTAACACTGAATGCTTAAAGGAACCCCAAACACCGAAAAAAAAACCCCCATCAACATCCAGCACACCCCCTCCCCACCAAAATTAAAGCTCTAGAGCTGCAAGTCCTGTCCAGATTTGTTGTTGCTAGAACAGGAGGTAGTTACTGGACCTCAGGGTTTGGATTCAGCTTTTCTGTAAGTTTGCTTAGCTACAGAAAACTTTACACAAAATTCATTTTCTCAGTCATGTTCCCTGTTCATGAGAAGTTGTGGCAGTTTTTCACAGTGCATTGAGGGGCAGATCATGTTTTTGAGCTTTTTATCAAGCAAGGTAATAAGCTCCAGGAATTCTCTTGGCTGGTGATAGACAGGAGAAGGTTTTAGAGGATATTTTCTGCTTTCAGTACCTAAGAACTTCTGTGGATCTTGTACTGGTTATGATTAATTAGAGTGTCTGATGTTGCAAAAGTATTGTTGCATGGTTTAGGCATTTGTGTGAGCTATGGCACTGTATAAATGAACTGGAATGCAAGACAGTTTTTATCCATCTAAGGTGGTTTTTTTCTTGAGTGTTATTGTCAGGCATCAGTGACCTAACACTTCAGTACTGAAGCACACAACTGAAAAATACTGTTTGCAGTTGAAATCTTCCTGAGTAAATTACTGGTTTTTCTCTTTCTTAACAGTTATTTCAGCAAAACTAAAAGAAAAGAATAAATGGTTTGGACCTAGCCCTTATGTGGAAGTCTCAGTAGATGGACAGTCAAAGAAGACAGAAAAATGCAACAATACAAATAGTCCTAAGTGGAAACAGCATCTTACAGTGTAGGTTCGATTTTATTTTCCAGTTTATTTGAGCTAAATTAATGCAGTTAACAGTGGACTTGAAGGTTGTGTTTTTATTTTAAGCAAGGAGTGGAATGTTGCATGAGATGGTAACATTTGTATAATATTTGGAATAAATATAGTACAGTCTGACATAGATATTTACAAACTATTACACTGCTTGTGCTTATATTTTGTATTAATGTGTGTGGCATACCAAAGGAGCTCTAATTCTGTGACTAGTAAGGGCAGTAAGGTAATTTAATATTAAAACTGATGGTCCCATGCACATTTTTGTTGTCATATTTAAAGTTACAGTTTTCAGAAATTCTGTGGCCGAAATGTGTAGCTGTTCTTTGTGTCCCACTATGGTGTACCATGCATAGCACAGATAGTTGGCTCTGTCTTGTGCACCTCTAAATTCAAGCATAAGTCCAAAATTCCCGATTAATTTGTGCAACTTGTTAGTACAAAACTAACATCAGATTCAAGATGAATACAGCTGTTGATGTTTGCTTGGCCCAGTATTTGTGTTGTGAAGTGATAGAAGTGTAAAGCATGAATAAAAAAGATACACAAGTTCTATAAAATTTAGTTTTCTCTTAATGTCACATGGAACTCTGGGGTAAAGGTCAGTCTGTGCTTGCTCACTGGACAGGGACTCTTCAAGGGCATGCCAGATGGGATATGAGGAAGAAATTCTTCCCTGTGAGGGTGGGGAGGCCCTGGCACAGGGTGCCCAGAGCAGCTGTGGCTGCCCCTGGATCCCTGGGGGAGTGTCCAAGGCCAGGCTGGACGGGGCTTGGAGTAACCTGGGATAGTGGAAAGTGGGGTGGCACTGGATGGGCTTTAAGGTCCCTTGAATCCAAACCATTCAGTGATTCTGTGATTTGCTTGTACTTAAACTGTGGATTATTCTTCTTGAAGCACCTGGAACATTGCCTGATGAAAATCCTTTTAGTATCTGTACTTTTATTGTAATTTAGATTATCATGAAGTTTTAGTTTTACTACTATTTACTACCTCACTTCACACTGAGATACATTAAGAAAAAGAAAATCTTCCACTTTATAGGCACGAAAATCTAGAAGAGCAGAATTTTATTTTACCTTTTAAAGCTTGCCTTTTTCTCTTTCTTTTTTTAATGGGCATGTTTGTGGTTTGTGCTGTGCGAGTCCACACAATAATACATGGGCCATTTTTGCCTCTGTTGAGTAAGAGCTAAGCAGAGACACCCCGTGTGTATCAACTTCATTGAAGGTTACACTGAAGCTAGTGTAAATGGAGCTTAATGAAGTTAATTGGTTTTTAAGAAATATTTTTGCACAACTGCCTATATTCAGATTCAGGATAAAAAAGGAAAAATGTAATGGCTTCTGCAAATGAGGGTGGACCCTCTTGTGGTTCCTCTCCTTGGAGAGAGTGTGTTAGGTGAAACTTCTGAAGGGATTGCTGACTGGGAAAGTCTGGGCTTATCAACTATATCCAGCTGAAATTATCCACTGAGAAAATAAGCAGTCATTTGTATCCATTTCTCACAATGAAAATAATTTAAAACTATATAAATGTTAGAATATTCCTTATAGGAAAAGAATATCAGTATTAAAAATTACTTTGAAGTTGCTGTTGTGGAACTTATTGTGTACTACTGTGGAATTACTGGCAGTTTTTCTGTATTTCCCTTAAAATAGTAATAATAAAAAATGTATTCAGTCTATGAACAGTCTTGCAGCAGTCTCGATTGACATGACATATACAGGTGACATGAGAATGTGATAATTGGAAATGGTTTGATTTTACCACCATTATTTCTTTGTTTTTCAATAACTTCAAGTGACAGTAAGCAGATGGCTCAGTTCACCCCCTTCCCCACCAACAAATGCCCTTACAGTGCTCAACTTTTTCCTTTCAGAATTGTGACTCCTGTAAGTAAATTAAACTTCCGAGTTTGGAGCCATCAAACATTAAAGTCTGATGTCCTTCTGGGAAGTGCTGCTCTGGATATTCATGAGACTTTGAAATCCAACAGTATGAAACGTAAGTCCAAGATTGAGGGTACCTGGAAATGCCACAGAGTTCCTTAGGAACTGTCTGTAGTGAACGTGAAGGCTGTGCGCACCTCTGGAAATGGCCCTTAAGGGTTCCTTTTGGTGCTACAGGTTCCTACTTCCTCCTACTTTTTTAGAGTAATCTTTTTTAGTTATACACAGGCTGCCTTGGTGTTCCTGTAAACAAGATGTTTTTCCCTTTGCTAGTGTGTGCAAGAGTGAGTGAAAGGCTAATTAAAGAAAAGAGTTTCCTTTTACATAGCTTAAAAATTAAAACTATGGTTGGGATTCTGGTGCTACACAGGAAATGTGTAAAGATATTTTTGTTCTAAATAGTGCTGCAGGGATATGTTGCATTATTTCGTTCATCTTAGAGCTAGTTAGGCTTTGAGCAGTATGTGCATCCTGGGAAGCTTGAAGGAGAAATACAGAATTCTACAGACTCATTACAACACTCATGGGGCTGCAGCACAGAACTGTGCTGTCCTGCTTATGTTCTGTCCTTTAGAGAAGTGTTGGCTTCCCAACTGTCACACGTGGGTGTTGCAGATGGAGAATGTTGACAGCAGTGAGAGCTGCTCTCCTGGCAGCGTCTGTCCTGCTGAATCTGGGTGAAAACCCCCTTGGGTCAGTGCATTTGCTGTCTGACACCAGGCACCTGTTGGAACTCACCAGGGTTTGTTTCAAACCCTTTCAGCAAGAATGTTTATTTACAGTTCTGTTTCACTGAAAACCCTGAATATACCATTGGTGTGGGGATATGATGGAAAATGTTCACATTCTGAATGTGCATCTGGATGTCATTAGGTAAATTAGAAGCTTTTTAATCAGACGACAGAAATTACATCTGCTCTTAATCAAGAATAAAGTGAATTACACTTCCTAACTCTTTACTGAGGGCAGGTGCATTAATTGCTGCAGAAACGCGAGACTGAATCTCTGCTGTAATGATAAGCCTTTCTAGGCAGCAACAAGATTATGCTCCAGTTTCACCCTTTTTGTAGAAACAATAACTTTCTAATGATATATGAAAACGCTAGGTTTTACCACACAAAAAAAATAATGGAGAGGCAGAGCTGTAGTTCTGTGGGGTGCTTGGGTTTTTTTTTTCCCCCTTGATCACTGAGACCTGCAATTGGCTTCTTGAATAAAAGGCCCTTTTTTTCTCATGTAGTAAGATAAGCCCCCTTTGTTCTGTGTTCTTTTCCAGTGGAGCAGGTCGTGGTGACCTTGCACCTTGTCGGTGACAGGGAGCCAGCAGAAGTGGTGGGAGATCTGTCGGTCTGTCTGGATGGGATGCAGGTGGACCCTGAGCTCCTGACCAATGGGGAAGCCTCAAGTACAAGAAGTAAGTAACTTTCAGTCCAAATCTACATATATCTGCTATGCAAAGCCTTTTTGGGGGAAGCTTTAACACAATCTTTAAATCCAAGTAACGGCAGTTTCTGTGACTCTGTTTATAGAGATCAGAAATCTCATGCATTTTTATTTGAGGTGGAGTCATAGTTCACAGGGCAGACCTTCAGCCTTATTGTAACAAAAGCCAAATCAGCATCTGTATTTTCTGGACTTTGCAAACTTTTACGTAGTAATCCCAAACATTAATGAAAGCCTTTAGCTTCCCTGACTTTTAATAACAGTAAAAATATAAAGTTGGTTTGATCTCATCATCATCCTAGTAAGTATTCTGCTTACTAGGAGACATGGATTTATATTAATTTTTCTTAAAATAGCTCATTTAAATAAATGTATTCACAGATTTAGTTCCATGTGGAGAGCTGCAGAGAGGGACCCACTTGCTGTGTAGTTGGTGTGTACAGTTTTTTAAACTGAAAGCTTGAATACATGTAAAATATCTAATTACACTAAAATATCTAATTACACTAAAATAAACAGGTAATTTTAATTCTCTTGGAGCAGGACAGGCAGTGGGGCATTTCTGACATATTGTACATTGAGAAGTAGAACTAAGTAAGAGTTACTTTTCTGCAAAGCAGCATGAGAGACTGCTGTAGTGACCAGCTAGGTACTTAACTGGCAAGTTCTAGGCTTCTGGGTTGTGGGGGTTTTTTTAAAGTCCTAGAGGAAGATGCTTTGAAATTTCATCTGAATATCATAGAAAAATTGAATTAATATACAGATTCTGTAGCCACTGTTTCTTAGAGCTTTTAGTCCATTTTCTTTGCATTTTGTTAAAAGGATCAAGCACACAGACTGATTGTGTGGAATTTTATTTGTAAGTAAAAGCCAAATGCTGGGATTTTGTGGGACTTCCAGAGCAGGGCTGAGGTGTAGGGATAGAAATATCCAGTGAAAGTACCAAATTTGCCTCTTATGTAATACTTGATTTTCATCTGTGCTTTCTTTGATTTCCCAAAGTTCACCTACTGAGAAAAAGGTGGGAAAAGTCATGCAGGTAGTGGAATTGAGTACTATTTACAGGGTTGGGCTCGACATAGCAAGCCCCAAGTTCAGCAGAAGGTTCCCATATAATCAGGGGACTGGAGCACATAAGGAAGGAGTTAAATGTTAAAGTTGTCTAGCACTTTGTACAGACTAAAGGCACTTCAGACAAATACGTTGTTTATGGAGTTGCTTTTAAGTTAAGATTTCTCTTGCTGGGATTAAATTCCTTCCATGCACAGTCCACTAAACAGCACGTTATCCCAAGCCTTTCTGTGACTTCATCCTTGTCTTTGGCCTAGATCTGTCCACAGTTCCCATCAGAAGTGAGAACTGATTTCTTTATTAATGACATTTGTTTAACTCTATGGAAATAAAGTATTGGTGCTGTCTACATAAATGAGCAGTTATGTTCTGCGTATCCAAACTTTGCACATGCTGGCACAAAAGGCAAATATTTCCAAGCTGGCTGAATAAGTAGTTGCAAAACGTTTGCAAATCTAGGCTGAGCTGCTATAATGCTTTTGGAGTGCAGCCATATTTTGTACCTCCTTCAGTGCATTTATGTTAAACAATTTACTGAGGTCTGGGCTAGAGAGCCCCAGAAAACAAAGACCCCAGCCAACAAGAGAGGAGATTTTAGTGAAGTTTTTGCCTTTTCTGCTATGCCTGCCATCACTGAAAGGGAGAGTGTGAAAAGCCAGCTCCTCTTAAAAGAATGAAAACTGCTTTATACTGCTAGAAAGACAGTGTTACTAAACTGTATGTGTGTGTTTGGGAATAGTCATACAGTCAAATGAGATCCTGTTATATCTTCCATAAGGTGGAAGTATTACAGTGGCAGTGGTGAAAAGAAATTGTATTTACACACACAAAGAGACATGCAAAACATGTACAGCTTTGAAACACAGTAGATAAGCAGCACATAGTGTCTCACCTCCACTCTTGAAAGAAGTGTGAGCATTAAAGGCTGCTGCTTTACTTGGAAATGATTCAGAGTGTTGCTTATACTTCTGTTGTCTTTTTCTTCCTGGTATTTAAGGTCCTACACAGAGTGAAAGCTCCAGAGTAAGGAGTGATACACGGTAAGGCTTTTTTCCTCTTTTTTTTTTTTTATTCTGCCTTTTAGTATTTGCAGTTTTGAAAGAGGAATCGTGTGTTTTGTAAAGAAGACAATTAAAAATTTATGAATGTGCTCTACAGTAAAACCCGTTAAGATCTGAGCAAGCCCTAAATAAAAACACTGAACTGTTGCTCAGCTCCATTGTCTGGCCTCAGCTTTGCCTCCATACCTGACTGATCTTTGTTCTTCCCCTTCATGTTCCTCATCCTTCTCCTGGTGATTACCCAGAGTAAAATTTATATTTAAAAAACCCCAAACAAATGGTGCTGGTTATTTTTACGCTGGTTGGCTTTGTAGCATGGAGGTATCAGAATTACGTGTAGCTTTGTTAAGAAGATCCCCAAAGCTGTCTGGCTCTTACAGTGCGCTAATGCTGATAGCGGATTATGAACCTTGCTGCCTGGTAGGATAAGAGTGTGCTCAGCACCATGTTACTTTAATTAGTTCCCAGTACTAAGTATTTTAAGGATCTCTATAGGGCACAGCACTCTGCATGACATCTGGAGTAGCCAAGCTAAATTTCACTTTTTTTTAAATAGTTTGTATTCTTGGCTATGTTGTCTGAAGTCTTTCCATGAAAGTTTGCTTTTGTTCTCCTTCCTTTTTGTGTTTGAAAGAAAGTTTAGATGCCTGGGTATTCAGAATACCTGAGTGTGTATTAGGATAATAACAACCATAATAATAATAATGAAGATTCAGTTTTGGTGTAACCAGGGGGCTTTTGGTTGTCATTGTGAGGATTCTCTAGGATTCGAAGGAAACGGACTTTCTACAAGGGCATGAAGTGAAAGAACAAGGGGGAATGGCTGCACCATTCTACATTCTAAACCTCCTGCAGACTTGAGGTCACTAATGATTTGGACCCACTTTCAGAGTCGTTTACTTTGAGGTTGGTGCAGTATGAATTGCGTGCACCACACCTGGCAGAGAGCATTTGACTATGATACTGAGGTTAAATGAACATGATTTTACTTGGTCCTTTATGACATGCGATTTACTTAGCCTTACCTACTGTGTTTTTGTACATTTTAAGGAGTGTCATTTTAGAAGTACTGGATTGAAACTGTAACCTCTTATTTCTGATGGCTAATGTGCTTGGCCTGTAAATCCACTAGGATTTTAGTTGACAACCTTTTTATTTTTGCCCAACATATACTGGAAATAAAATGCTTTAGAATAAAGTTGTAGATACCTCTAACTCCGCTTAAGGAGCTAGAATTGTATCAGAATAATACTCAGCTAGGTGTAAGTGAACAGCATAGCATGGGTCAGTACTGCTATGTAGTTTCTTAATTCTTGTAAGACTGAGCAGTTTATATTCATAGCTGTTGGTCAAAACTTTATTGCTTAGTCCTAAATTCTCCAGCTTGTTCCAGAATTGAGCTTAGAGGGAAAATTTATGTATGCGTAAGTAAGATTTCTAAAACTTTGTAGCATTTTGTGTGTTCTGAGCATATGCCAGCCCTGTGGAGTAAAGGCGCACAGGCTGTTCTCAGGCCTTAGTCAACTTCTCATCTCCTTAGAGACAAGCGGGACTCATGGGCAGAAAGAGCTGAGCAGCAAAATCCGGAGCCTGGACCTAAGGGCAAGGGTATTGAATTGGGAAATGAAAGAGGACATTTTGGTGACAGATGTTACATACATCTATTTCACCACTTTTCCATCAGTTGAGGTTTCAAATACCTCAGGAGATAAACTCTGAGTATGTTTTTACAGATGTAAAGATGCTTGGAATTATTGTGAGTTTTAAGAATCTCACCTAGTTGTAACTATTGCATTCTAGTGTCTTTCATGTGTCTTTTCAATCCCCCTGAAAGTGTCCCAGGCCAGGCTGGATGGAGCTTGGAGCAACCTGGGATAGTGGAAGGGGGCTGGAAGGAGATGAGTTTTAAGGCCTATCCCAACCCAAGCTCTTCCATGATTCTGTGATTTGCAAAGTTTCATGTCATCCATGCACTCCTAGAACAGTTCTCTGTGTCTTTTCCTGCTAAAGGACTAACTCAAATGGCCTTGAAAACTGTGAGGATGCTGCTTCCATTGAAAACAAGACTGTTAATGGCAGTGACTCTCCGTTACTCACAAATGGAAACTGCAAACCTGCCAGACCTCCCAGGCCTGCCAGGCCCCCGCCCCCCACTCCCCGCAGACCCCCGTCGGTAGCCGGTACGTCCATGGGGCTGGGCACTCCTTGAGTGAACATAACTGTTCCTGTTCCTGATGTTTAACTGCGCTTTTTGATGGTGAATTCTTTGGCAGGTCATTTCTGAAGGAATATTTTTTAGCTTGTGTTCGGCACATGTTGTTTAGTCATTGTTCCTGTTACTGGAAATTTGTTTCCACGTCTGCTCGGGGATGGGGGCAGTCAGTGATGGTGCTCCAAAGAGTGGAGCTGGAACCGGGAGAGCACAAGTGAATGCCACTGCTGCACTAAGGCAGCCACCGACAGTGACGTGAAATCAATTGAAGGACTCACAGAACTGTCTCAAGTTGATAATATTGGGTTCTGAGATAGGAGTTACTGGTTTCTACAATTCCAGTTAGATTCTGTGAAGTTGCAGTACATAAAACATTGATTACTCTTCTCTGCTGAAATGGATAGATTTTTTAATCTAGTTATTTAAAAACTACATGAAGGCCACTAATTTTGAAAAGTTAGTTGATGTTTTTGGGGTAATTCCTTTACCTCCATGAAGTGCAATACAGTAATTACTTTAAAAGATTAATCCAGTGCAGTTCATTAATAAGACTTGACTTGTGTTCAGCTTCTAACCCCACCCACCAAATGACATTAAGATAAAACTGAAAACATTTAAAGAATGTGTTCCCCTCCCATTGTAATTATTTCCATGTAATATCAAATCTCCTCTTGAAAATTTTATGTTTATCATCACTTAAATTATTATTCCAAATAGTAAATGGAAAATAATTGATTCATTAGTACAAGGAAGTAGTTTTTTACATCATTTAATGTTTACAGAATACAGACAAGGTAAATATTTATCAGAAATATCAAAATTGTGCTGTTGATGGCAGTCCTTGGATTAAAACAGTTTTACAGTGAGACAGAATTGCTGTTTAGTTTTTGTTTGAGCATCAAAACGTGGCTGTGGAAACAGCAGTTCTTGCAGGTTTGCTTTTGTAATGTGTAACTTTTACAATAGATGGGTGATAAATGTCGGTTAAAGGCTTTTTCTCTTCTTTCTCTGACATCATAGCAAGTGCAAATGGTCCTTCATCCACATCCACAGAAAGCGATGGAGCCA
Organism: Mystacornis crossleyi; assembly: GCA_013400655.1. NCBI lineage: Eukaryota > Metazoa > Chordata > Aves > Passeriformes > Timaliidae > Mystacornis > Mystacornis crossleyi. Next base: position 32,021 of record VYZQ01061756.1, on the reverse strand, counting down.
GTGCAGGGTCACTGGCAGGTACAGCCTCAAATACACCTTCAGAGCAGAGCCCTGAGGGGGCAACAGCCGCAACCACAGCTCCTGCCACTCCTGCACTCACCACTCCTCCAGTGTCGAGACAAGTCCAGCCAGGAAATCCTCCACCTCAGGCCCTTACTACAGTCAGCCAAGGTCCTCTTCCACCTGGGTATGGGTTTAATGACTTCTTTCTCCCTGTGTGTGCTGACTTTTCTGATTTTACTTTATTTTACTTATGGTAGGTGAAACAAACCATTGATAACATCTGCCTTTTGCTGCCTGACAAAAATCCCCCAATATGAATTTGGAGGGTTTTATAACTGTTTTGTATTGTCGGTCTTCCAGCATTCAAGGAAAGAATTACTTTTGGTGCTTATCATATATTCCCATGTCAGTGAAACATAGGTTTAAAGTAGTGTAACAGCTTGTCTTCAAATTAGAATAAAGTCAGGTAGGAAAATATTGGTATGGCTAAGTAGAAAAAAAGCTGCTGTTGCAGTTCGTAATCTATGACATGTCCTGAAGATTTGGATTTCATACTGCAGCTCCTGGGAGTAGCACGGACATGCTGCTGTGCCTTGGGTAGGTGTGGAATTTATGAGATGGTTGGCCTGTTGCCTCAAAGCTCTCAACTGTAAAAAAACAACAGCAAAAAAGCTTCTGGACTCTCTGAGTGAGGGAAATGTGAATGGTGTAATTGGTGAAATACCTGCGTTAATTTGCAGGTAGTTGAACCAAAAGGTAGGAGAGGTCTGAATTGCCTCACAGGATAATGGATATAAAAAAGTGGTCTTGAAAACATCAGTTGTTGCTTTATCATTTTGATTTCAACAGAAATGGCAAATAGCATTTTTTTTTCCCTGTGAGGTTACAGGTTACCCCTGTATTTAATGAAAATACAGGGGTACATTATCCCAAATCCTGCATGTGCGGAAGATGTGAGCAATGCCCTTGCAGTGATCTCTGCATATACTTGATCAGTGAAGAATGTGCATGTGTTAATTTAATGCTACTCCAAAAGAGGACTATGAGCTGTAGTTGGTTCTGTTCAACCGATTATTGATATACTTGATATTGAATACAAAATTTTGCTAAAATTGTACACATAAGTATGAGTTTAAGCTTCAGTTTCCCAGAAAGGTGGCCATGTAAGATGTTTTTTTTTAATTTTAGTTGATGTAGAATCACTCTTAATAGGAATGGTACCACTGTGTGTTGCCATAGACAACTATTCTGGTGTAGACACACTATTCTGGTGTGTCTCCTGAGCCAAGGGTTAGTTTTAGCATTTTGTTTAGAAATAAGCATTTTATGAAAACAGATGTTTCTCATCTTTATGCTGTAGATAAATGGTTGGAGTAGTTTGATCTGGAGGAGGAGTAAACTCTTTGATCTATTTTCAGTTGGGAGCAAAGAGTAGACCAGCATGGTCGAGTGTACTATGTGGATCATGTTGAAAAACGAACAACGTGGGATCGACCAGAGCCTCTTCCTCCAAGGTAAACCAGGATCAGCCATACGATCATCTCAGATGTCTGGGTTTTTCAGGAATTAATTGCCTGACAGTTTGCTAAAGCTGAAAAGTATGTCTGTAAATAGAAATGTGAACCCAGTGCAAATAGTTGCTCCTGATTGTCTCCAAGGATTACATATGTAAAATAGTTGAATGTCAAAAATAACCAAATCTGAATTTCCTGTCCAAGATTAAGCAAGTGCATCTTTACTGACTGAGAAACAGATTTCAGTTAAAGACAGTAGACAGCCTCAAGAGTAAAACAGAACCAAAACCACAGAGAAGTGTTTTGGGCCTGAGGTAACTATCAGCTTGAGCAGGAATGCTCTTGGTTACCTCTTATCCCGAGGTTACTGTTTGCAGGCCTCTGATTTTTGTCTCAGGGTTCCCAGCTGCCAATTTACTATGCACACAGAAACCAGCTTTGGTTATTGAACTTCTCCAGCTCTTGGCATCAGAACAACCAGTGATGTTAGTTCACAGTTCTTCTATGTTTCTTACTTTTTAACAATATAAGAAAAATACAGGAATTGTTCTGTTGCACGTTTTCATCTTTAAATGGTTCACACACTATAAAGAACTACAAAGTAAAAACATGGGATAGTAAAGAGAACTTGGTATTAAAGAACAAAAACTGACAGACAGTCTCATAAATGGAGTCCACCTGTCATGTTTCAAGTTATTTTGAACTCTTTGAGCAGATCAACTTGTATATTGCTTTAGCTTACTTGGAATAGGAATGCTTTCTTTCAAGTTTTGTAAGTAGTACTGATCTCATATGAACTGAAAAAAAAAAAACAAAAAACCACCAAAAGAAGATAAAACCAAAACACCAAACCCAGTGCCCAAACCTTCCTTTTCTGCCAAATCAGAGTGTGAGGAAGTCTTGCACTGAATAGCTTAAAATGTCAGGGGAGGCTGCTGAGTTTTAGGAGAAACCAGCAGACTTGTGTTGCAGGCTGGGTGGGATAAGTGCAGGGATGCCAGCACGGTTATGGACAGTGGTTTAGGCAGCTCTTGAAAACTATTTCAAAAAACCCTAAAAATACAGTAAATGGTATGAGTCTGACTTTGTATAGTATGCAACAAATACAAGTGATTCTCCTAAAACAACTGTAGCTCTTGCCTAATTTTAGTAGAGGGTACAAGGAGAAAAAAACTGCTTATGAGCCTATGCTTTCTGTTCCCTTCCACCACCATGCTGGCCTCCAGGTGCCTCTGAGCCCTTAAATTGCCTGCTATTGACAACTGTGGCTTGTCTTTTTTCCCAAAGCTGGGAGCGCCGAGTTGACAACATGGGGAGGATTTATTACGTTGACCACTTTACCAGAACAACGACGTGGCAGAGACCAACGCTGGAGTCTGTCCGGAATTACGAGCAGTGGCAGCTCCAGCGCAGCCAGCTCCAAGGAGCCATGCAGCAGTTCAACCAGAGATTTATATACGGGGTAAGGAATACATGGGCGACTGTGAGGGTGAGGTGGTTTTGGGGTTTGGGCATGTTTGTGGGTGACCTTTCCCTCTAAAGGCACCAGATTCTGTTATGGTTTATTATGATATATCTCTGTGTGTAGCAGGGCAGGGAGGGCTCATTGAGTAACATGAGTTCATGTCCTTGCAGGCAGCACATGGTGTTTAGTTGTCACCTTAATATAGGGCTTCTTGGGTAAAATTTATGCACAATATTGATAAAGCCTTTGGTTCAAAACAAGCTACAGCTTACTAATGAGCTTGTTTATTTGTATTGTGTCTTGTGTTACCCTGGCCAAACACCTGGGAGGTAAGCAAGCTCACAGGCCATACATTTCTGCTCTGAGTAAAATGAATTATGTGCAATGAATGTCAGGAGAGCAGGGAAATTGAAAATAATCCTTCCAGCATTTTAAATCCATTGTTTGCCTCTGATGAATAGCAGACATTAGATCACTCCAACTCATGCTATTCATGCTCATCAAGAATGGTGTAGGTTTTGATTTTCTGTATGTGTGAGAATAAAATGGAGCCCATAAGTGATGGTAGGGAGAACTGTACTGAGTGCAGGAATGAAGTGGTTTGCTCTCTGATTGTTTTGAGTGCTACTGTACTAATTTTCTCCTGTATAGGCCGGGACACTAAACAAAGAATAATTATTTCTTGGCACTGTAGTTGATTAAGCTTGCCAAGGTCAGTAAAACAGGCCTTCTCTGTGGAGAAAAAGAAATAGTTGGCATCTTTGCTTATGCGTAACATTAACAAAAATGCATTTACTTCAGTAATTCAGGATGGCTATGGTACAACATCTGGACAGCAGATGACTAGTCATTAATGCCTCATTTGTTTGTGTAACTTGCAGAACCAGGATTTTTCATCCACACAGAACAAAGAGTTTGATCCTCTTGGCCCTCTGCCACACGGATGGGGTAAGACTAACTTGAATGTGTTTTGTAGTGCAATGTAATTAAACATTAAAGCATACTTCTGCCAAATTATTTGTCAGCTGTTCTAGGCTAGTTTTTAAAAAATAAAATCTGAATTAAAAATATTTTAAAATCAAATCGAATCGAATCTGCTATTAAAACAGAATCCTGACTAGGATATGCCATTTCAAAGTGGTTTAGAAACGGTAAAGTGTTCTGGTTTACTCCACTGGTAACAAGTGTAATAGCTGCTTTAACACTGTCATCCTTTTGAGAGTTTTTCATTCCCCCCACTATCCTGTTCCTGCTAAATCAGCCTCCAAATCCTCTCAAAATCAAACTGCCAAATTCTCTCTCCAAGACAACTCTTGAAGAGTTGTGTTGGTCTGAAAATGTTTTTTCAAAGACAACTAGGCACTTCTTGACTTGGCCTTCTCCTTGAAATAAATTTGTTTTTGTACTTTACAGGGTTGAGAATTTACGATTAACACAAATTTTGGTGGGGTGTAATAAAAAAATAGAAGCGTAAAACTGCTTTCTGGTGTGACTATCAAGCAGATATAAAAATTCAAGTTTTATGATATGTAGGCAAAGTTCTCAGAATTGTGGCATTTGGAACAAGTAATTACTTGGCAGAGTTGGACCTGGGTATTTGGGCTCATCTGCTTTTTAAGGAGAACTACTGGATTTTTTTGCATCATGGTATTGATACAACTTCAGGCCATAAAACTGTTGTTCCCTGCACTTGTGCTTAGGTCATTACATATATAGCATTTCAAAGTCTTTAGGCTGGCATTGTCCTGGAAATGGCAAACTGAGTCTCCACACTGTGTGGAATTCTGCTGCTAGGCTCATAGGCAAGTGCCTACTTACCGACTTCTCTTGGAAACTGAAGCTTTTGACCTGTGGTAGTCAGATTTTGGCCCATTTTTGTAATTTGTTTCTCTTGCAACACCAAGTAAAAATGGGATGAAGAGCTGCAGAATGGTACAGAAGAGCAAGCCACGGCATTTCTCATAAGCTGTGTTAGGTCCCACATGTTACTGTATGCCCATGGTTTATCTGAGAGAAAATAGAAATGGGTTTTCTTGGAAACTGCATTGACCATTTTTTATTCTCTGCTATAATTTGAACATGAAGCTCCTTGATACCTTCTTGATACTTCTGTGTACATCTGTTCCCTCGTCTGTGTTTGCTTTCTGTGTTGCTTGTCAGGCACTCACAATATTTGACACAGTTGAAATTTCCTACGGACAAAACAGCTCACAGTTTTTCCTTTTTCCAATTAACTTTTCCTACAATTGAAAAATAAATGACACAGTAAGGAATAATGTCAATGAAAGTGAAAATATGTTGGGTCAGAGGAGGTACAGAGAAACGTGAGGACAGGCGAGACTGTGGAAGTCAATCTGGTGATTGATATTATTTATTTTATGCAGTCTCAGCAATACATTAAAGGGGGAATTGAATTTTTTCTCCTTTTACATCTTTTCAGAAAAGAGAACTGACAGCAATGGCAGAGTGTATTTTGTCAATCACAACACGCGAATCACTCAGTGGGAAGACCCCAGGAGCCAGGGGTAAGAAATCAGTTGCAGCTTCATGTATGATGACAATGTAAATGAAATGAAAATGTAGCCAGGTAGTGAGAGTAGAGCGAGTCAGGAATTGCTGCACACGGGTGAGGCATGGACTGTGCTATGCAAACACCAGAGACCTCAATAAAAAGTTAAGAGATATTGGCCAAAATGGAAACTGTCACAATATTACTTTTGTAATATACTACATTTATCAGGGAAGCCTTGGTCAACAGTAAGCAATAAGCTCATTCCCCAGGACAGCTTCTACTTTTCATAGGTAATCAGTTACCTTTGTCTAAACATCTGTGTCACTGGAAGAAGGAGAGATTTCTTTTGTATGATAATGGGATAGTGCAGAGAGTCTTGAATAAGACTTTGGTTGTTTCCTAGACAGTCATAGAATCACAGGATGGTTTGGGTTGGAAGGGACCTTAAGGCCCATCTTGTTCCACCCTCCTGCCATGGGCGGGGGCACCTTCCACTATCCCAGGTTGCTCCAAGCCTCATCCAACCTAGCCCTGGGGACACTTCAGGGATAGGTAGGAGACAGAAAGAAGACAGACCCAAAAAACTGTAGCACCTTTCTTCACACCTATTTAGAAAAGGAGGAATAAAGGAGCCAGAGAACTTGAGGCACTCCTAGAAACACTGGAGTTCTGTTTATTTGGGGCTCTGTCACTGTGAGTCTTTGAGGTGAGGAATGGAGGCAGGAAGTTGAGGGTGAAGGATGTTCAGTCCCAACTACTGTTTGAGCTGAAATTGTCTGTTTGGTGAAGCAACTTCACCTGTCCTCCATGGAGAAGGAGGGGATGGGGCACAGCCAAGGCTCTGTGAGAGGGATAACAGCTGTAGCCACTCACCTGTGCAGCAGCCAGCTGTGGAGAATAGTTACTCTTGGAGCAGCCCAACAACAGATTGTTTGGGCTGCACAGTCAGGACAGGGTATTTATGGAGGGAAGTGACTGGGGAGCATTTCACAGTGATACTGCTCAGTATACAAAGCATACTCAGTGTGCTTCCAAATACATTGAGATCTACTTCTGTGTATAGGAAAACTGAGTTGGAAGTTGTCAAAAAATTACACATGATCAGTATTTGCATTTTTATTTTATTTTTGTCATTCTGAAACATTTTTGGCTGCTGTGATTATACATGAGGTACCCAAAGCTGCTTATTAAAATTATGTCAGTTTTTGAGTAAAAGCCTTGTAGTTAGAAGATAAAATTCTGTTGTTTGTAAAGGAGATAATAAACCTTGCTTACATTTTTCCCTTAAGGTTTTGGGGGTTTTTTTGCTTTTAGTTAAGGTAGTGTAAGCAAATGAGCTGATGTTTACTTAACCAGTCATTTTGGTCTAATTGAGAGCTGACTGCAAATTTAGGGAGCGGTGTGGGGGAAAGCCAAAATAAATCCCAGTGGAAACTTTGTCAATCTGTAGATTTTCTAGATTTTTCAAACTGCTTACTGTCTCAGGTATTACTCAATTGACTTAATAGATTAAGTTGATCAGTTACCATGTATTTTCTTGTATCCATAGTCAGTTAAATGAGAAGCCCTTGCCAGAGGGCTGGGAAATGCGATTTACTGTGGATGGAATTCCCTATTTTGTGGATCACAATAGAAGAACCACTACCTACATAGATCCCCGCACTGGCAAGTCTGCTCTGTAAGTGTTCGTAACATTTTACTAAGTTTTCAAAAGTCAAGTTAGGCACACATCATTTTTGAAATCTCTATTTTTTTCCTCTTACTACATTATTAGGGAGAAAGTTTTACATGGAGCAATGCTTCTTAATTAGCTGGGATTTTTCATTCACTGCTAAGTCCCTGAAGAAGGAAGAGTTCTGAACACTGCAGAATCCTTCTTTACATGTACTGAATGAGATTTGAGAGTAATGGAGGAGCTGCATCTGTCCTGTTGATGACCAGATCCCTTCCTGAGAGTAACTAGTCTCTCTTTTTAAGAGACCCAACCCTTTCTTTTTTTGATATTTTTAGGAGCCAGAATGAGGTTGAAACCAGAATTTACCTCCCAAATTAACTGAATGTCATCATATCCTTATTGTTAGAATCTTTTTTACAGTTAATGCTCAGATAGTGTTTTAAATGTACTGTTAAGCATTCCACACTTTACAAAGGAAAGATTTTTTTTTGTTTGTTTGCTTAAAAACAAGAAATTACACCCCCAAATCAAAAAATGTGACTAGATAGCCAGCTAAACCGTACAGATGTACAACTAAAACATTTGCAGGCTTTTACTTCAGTTACAAAAACACTTGGAAATTCATTCTTTTCTTCCTTTTGGTTGCAGAGACAATGGACCCCAGATAGCTTATGTGCGTGATTTCAAGGCCAAGGTCCATTATTTCAGATTCTGGTGTCAGGTATGGATTAATTTCTTGGCAATATTTGCTTGCATTTTTGGTTTTGCTTAGATGTTTTCAATGCCTTCTTCAGTGCCTTCCAATAAAGGGAATCAAACTACTGTAAGGTTAAAGGTGAGTTAAATTAGGAGGGAGTAAATACAGGAATTGCATAACCTCATGTAAGCTTTAAAGCGACGTAATTTATGGCTTGAAAATGTTTTAGAATAAAGGAAAATATCAATTTACCTTGAAACCTTTGAACTGGTGGGTTTCTGAATAGTGTTTTCTTGCTGCTGTTAATACAGGAATATATAGAGGCACAGTATTTTTAGAGTTAATACAGGATCTACTTTCTGTATAAATACCCACTTCTGGCAGAACATGCAGGGCATTTGCCACCCAACAGGCATGTCTAAGCACTGAAGCATATACTGTGGTGCATGTTAGGGTTAGGCTCTAACATAATATCAAATTCCAGTGTGTCAGTCTTGGTCCTCTAAGCTCTTTATATCAAGAGATGAAGTAACTTCATGTTTAGGAAAAAGTCTTAGGTTTAAATGTTCCAGTTTTCAAGAGTTACTGGATTATCCTTCAAAAATAGTGGAGAGACTAACCTCATTTTTCACTTGAAATTTTGTGCAGTATAGCCTGAATGTTCTAATTTTTTATTAAATTATTAGAAGCACAGAATGATTTGAGTTGGAAGGGACTTTAAAGATCATCTCATTCCAATGCCCTGCCATGGGCAGGGACACCTTCCACTATCCCAGGTTGCTCCAAGTTCCATCCAGCGTGGCCTTGGACACTTCCAGGGATCCAGGGGCAGCCCCAGCTTCTCTGGGCACCCGGTGCCAGGGCCTGCCCACTCTCACAGGGGAGAATTCCTTGCCAATATCCAATCGACCCCTGTCCTCTGGCACTGGGAAGCCATTCCCCCTGTCCTCTTGCTCCAAGTCCTTGTCAGTAGTCTCTGTCTCCGTCTTTCTTGTTGGTCCCTTCCAGTTACTGGAAGGCCACAATTAGGTCCCCCTGAAGCTTCTCCAGGCTGAACAATCCCAGTTCTTTCAGCCTTCTTTCACAGGAGAGGTACTTCATGTCTCTCATAAATTCTGGGGTAGAAACCCTTCCTCAGTTAGAATATGTTACTGATCTTCACGTTTTCCAGTATCATGTAGGAGTGCAATATTTAACCCGTTCTGAGGAGCACCTGGAGGTGTGTGCGTGTAGATAGCAGTGTTGGAAGCAATCTGTTCTTGGATTAAATTACAATTCAGATACCTTAATTACTGTGTTTGTTTTATATCAATTAATGCAATTCAACTGTACCTTTTAATATATACAAGAAATAGCAGTCCAAACTCAGTAGTGGAAACTTTTAAGTGATTGTACCCTTCACCTCTAAAAACTTGCCTTTCAGCAACTGGCAATGCCACAGCACATAAAGATCACAGTGAGCAGGAAAACATTATTCGAGGACTCGTTTCAGCAGGTATTGTATTAAAATAAGGGAATAATGGACATGAAAATTGGAGTTACTAAATTTCTTGTCACATGTAGTTTTTGCGCCTTTGGTATCTTGCTAATGTTACTTTAAGTCAGGCTAACAAAAAAAAATACTGGTTTAGTAGTTAGGCTGCATTCACACTTATAAGATCATCTTAAAATACAAAGTTCTGGCACTGATTTATCTGACAAAGGTGATCTTAAAAAATTTTTCCTCAGAATGATTTAAAATCTAAGTTAATTTTGAGGAGAGTGCTGGGGCAGAGCAGCACCCAATTCTCAGGATGTTTTCATGTTGTGCTAATGTTTGTTGGTGCATTTTTCCTCACAGTGTGTTGTACTAGCATGGGCTATCTACAAACATATATTAAGTTGATCTTAGTCTGGTTGTCTTGAAATGAGTAACTCATTTTTCTGAAAACAAAAATTATTAATTCTATTTGCATTAATAGTAGTGAAATTCTTGTTAATCTCTGTAGACCTAAGGTTAAAATGTTAAGTTTTTGTTAAGCTCTGTAGATGCTGGTTAAAATTTTTCAAAATTATTAAATGCTTTAGTGCTTGTTAGAAAATAATAATAATTCTAGCCAGTGCTTATAGCTGTTTTCTTAAAAAGATTTGATTGTTTTTCTTTCACTAAGATAATGAGCTTCAGCCCTCAGGATCTCCGGAGACGTTTATGGGTTATTTTCCCTGGTGAAGAAGGTTTAGATTATGGAGGTGTGGCAAGGTAAACTACATTGAAATGGCAAATAGTAACTTGTTCTGCAAGTGTTGATGTGAAGGTTTCCCCAAAGTAGATACTTAAACTGCAGTGCTTTCACAATAGGAGTGAAGTTTATTCCTTATCTTGGAACCTCTGAGGAAGGCAGTTCTGCAAGATGTGTTCACATGTCTTAAAACTGTATAAAATGATTTTCAGTTTGCATTAGGAATGACTTTAATCATCTCCACGATTAAAGAGATGCAGTTTACTGAACTAAAGTGAGCCTTTGACCCAACTGTTTATCTCAAAGTAGAGTTTATTTAAAAAGTGAACAGAAATCTACATTTAAATCCAAACTCTTGACTGGAATGCAGCTGAGAAGTGCATATGTTAATTGGAATTCCCCAACCCTGGATGTTAAAATCAGCGGTAGACTTGTAATGTGCTCATTTAGATAAGAGTGGTTTTTATCCAATCCACTGACAGTTGTGTATCATTGCAACTTTGCATTTTAATTTGTAATTTGCTGTAGTTTCCCTTTGGTGTCAGTGTGGGCCAGCTGCTCTCTGGGGAAGGAGGCAGACTGTGCCAACAAGGGCCTGAGTCAACATGAGTTAACTACAGTAATTTCTGCTGTGATTTAATTTGAAATGTGTTTTTATTGTTTGTGTGATTTCAGGGAGTGGTTCTTTCTATTGTCACACGAAGTCTTGAACCCCATGTATTGCCTGTTTGAATATGCAGGGAAGGATAACTACTGCTTACAGATAAACCCAGCCTCTTACATCAACCCAGATCACCTGAAATACTTCAGATTCATCGGGAGGTTCATTGCCATGGTAAGTCCTAACGCAGGAAGAGGGTCTGTCCTGTAATTTTCCTATAAATAAATATTGTGCCATCAGATGGATAATTAAAAATCCATTTTTGAGTTGAAATTATCAGGTATTTGGCTATAACTGCTGTTGGTATAAGCTAATTCAGCATAGTGGCAGTCATGATATTCAGGTTGGTTTAATTCTTTGGGTGTCAGGTTTCATGGGCACAAAGAACAGAATACTGTCACATTAAGTACTGAATCATCCTTTGCATTATTTTGTCTGTTTTTGTGTTCTTCAGGCTTTGTTCCATGGGAAGTTCATTGACACTGGTTTCTCTCTGCCATTCTATAAACGTATCCTAAACAAGGCAGTAGGACTCAAGGATTTAGAATCTGTTGACCCAGAGTTTTACAACTCTCTCATCTGGGTAAAGTGAGTTTGACTTCATTTTGTTCTTGAAATAGCAAAACAATGTTTTTGGTTTTCACTTCCACCAGGAAGTAGGTGTAAATCTATTACTAAGAACCCCACTGAGAAGTATAATCTAACATTGCAGAGCAGTATGGAATTTTTCCTGTGACTTTAGATACACAAAGAATGATTTTTTAATGCAGAGCCTTTCTGGTTCATTGAATATTTTGTGCAGCATCTTGTGTTCTTGTTTTTGTTGGCTTTTATTAATTCTAGTTAGACATATACAGATGTGGTAGTCTTGAACATGGTTACAAATAAAAAGGCTTGAGTAAATTCGACTGAGACTTCTCAGATTACTGATCAAAAGAAATCAGCAAAAATCCATTTAATGTTTCTCTAGTACCTGGTTTGGTTAGAAAACAAAATGTTTAGTGCTACAATAACACAAAGTTAACAAATGTAATTTATTATTTACTACGACATAATTCTCCTGTTAGTCACACTTGCAATTTGACTTCAAGGTTAATATTGAAGATTTAATGCTTTAAAGAAGTTCTAGCTGTCCTGGTATTTTTGCTC